>CAKOES020000302.1:0-11834 GCA_933207985.1 Pelobates cultripes
GGAGGGATAATCCCATTAACAGTAATTACAGTGGGAGTATCCCTCTCGTCCAGCAGTGTATGATGGGAAAATTGTGTGTGTTGGTCAGTTCCCCATGTAGTCCCCTACTGTACAACCCCTGAAATGTCAGTAGGGAAACCCCTTGCATGGTGAATCCCATAAATACCGTGACCTGAAAATAAATCTCAGTTGACCTCCAAGCTATGTGTCGTCTAGTTCTTGGGAGGAAGGGATTGTAACTATGCTACTTGGATTTTACCTGCTTTGTGCCTGCTTGATTCTGTCTACCAGCGGAGATACCGTGGATAATACTACTACTCCGCTACAGTGACATAATTTCTTGTCTTTCAGTGAGAGCAACATATAACCTATCTACAGGTTTCTCTCTTGGTGCCTCATTTTGTTTGGTTTGTATAATTTGTAGGATAGACAAAGAAATAGAGAGAATAATAGTAGTGATTAAAGTTCGGGTTGATACCGAACATTACGGTTTTTGGACCACGGACCCGAACACGGACATTATGTTCGGGTTGGAGTTTGGTGTTCGACGATTTAATGGCACGTTTTGAAAGGCTGCAGGGCAGCCAATCAACAAGCGTTTGACTTGTGTGCCCTTAGAAGCCATCACAGCCATGCCTACTAATGGCATGGCTGTGATTGGCCAGTGCAGCATGTGACCCAGCCTCTCTATATAAGCTGGAGTCACGTAGTGCCGCACGTCACATGAGCTGTTATTGGTCTAGGGAGAGGATGCTGCACTTCTGAGGGACAGATTAGAAAATAATTTTGGTGTTGAATCTGCAAACTACAGTGATTATTTTTGTCGGTGCTATACTACATTTTTGTACCCTGCCCTGAGCCCAGTGCCACAGAGAGTGCAGTGCACTTGCAACTGCATGTGTGCCAGGCACATTACTTTAATCCTGTTCTGGTAGCTCAGTGGGCAATATCTAGGCATTTTTAAATACTGCAACTTTTTTGGTGCTTAATAATTCATTTGCGTACTGCATTTCTTGCAGTCTAATCAAACACTTAAATACTACTGTTACATTGTTGGTTTAAAAAAAATCTAACTTTTTTGTGCTAAATAGTACATTTGCGGGCTGCGGTGCATTTCTTGCAGTCCAATAAAATCCTTAAATACTACTGTTACATTGTTGGTTTAAAAAAATCAAACTTTTTTATGCTAAATAGAACATTTGCGGCCTGCGGTGCCGCAAAAAAAACCCATCAAATCCTGTTGTTACATCGCAGTTTGACCATTTCACATTTTTTTGGTGCTAAAAAGTTAATTTGGGGCGTGCACTTGACATCTGAGAGTTAAATAGAACCGTCAAATACTGTGGTTACATTACACTTTGAAAAATTCAAATTTTTTTGGTGCTAAATAGTACATTTGCGGCCTGCAGTGCACTTCATATTTGAGAGTCAAATAGAACCATCAAATACTGTGGTTATATCGCAGTTTTAAAAATTCTAATTTTTTGGGTGCTAAATAGTACATTTGGGGTATGTGTGCAACACTGGCTAGTTACCGCTTCTCAAGAAAGTCTAAAGACAAATAAATGTTGCCTATGGTGCAGGTAGTATAGAAGGCAAGACTGAGACAAATCATTCGGGTTACGTTTGCCTGTTGACATGTTAATTATCTTAGACCATTAAAATTCAATAATCAATGAAAAAACACAGTGCCATACAAAAATATGTATTATAGACAAGTTAAAACCAAGACTACAAGTCATACTATAACAAAATTAAACAAGTTTTAAAATATGTATGGGCCAACCAGTGGCTGTAAAAATAAAGTTTTACTGGTTACATTTATGTCTACACACTCTAGTGAACAGGACCTTCATGTAGTGTGTACTTTTTTTAAAAATCATACAGCATCCTTTCATGTGCTTTTCAGATGTTATATTGTTAATTACCAATTTTTGTTTAGCCTGATTTTTTTTTTTTTTAAAGTGAAAAATAAGTGTTATTGTGATCGCTTCATATACAGAGGCATTAATATACATTTCTATATTGTGTAAAGACACAACTACAAAGTTAAAAACCAAACACCAAAACAATCTGCCTGTGCATGGCTAGTGTGATACAATAAGTTTACATCTTAAAAATGCAATAACACACAGAAGATGAGTGAGAATTTTTTTTTTGCAAATGGAACTTTGATTCGAATTTACCACATCGGTCACTTGTAATATTGTTTCACACCTACAACACT
This sequence comes from Pelobates cultripes, assembly GCA_933207985.1. Classification (NCBI taxonomy): domain Eukaryota; kingdom Metazoa; phylum Chordata; class Amphibia; order Anura; family Pelobatidae; genus Pelobates; species Pelobates cultripes. The sequence goes on from CAKOES020000302.1 coordinate 2,228, forward strand.
TGTTAAACAGATCTAAGTGATAGAAAACAGATTGATTATTTCTACACTAGAAACTACCAGATAACAAGCTGCTATATTTAAACCAGTTATCAATAGCTAAGAGGTACTTAAAGAATATTGTAATTCTGGGGTAATACCCTCACAAGTCAAACTGAGAGGTCAGTTTATAGGGAAAACTGTTGCCTGGATACAATTCTAAAACAATTTCCATATGTCCTTTGTAGACTTTACAATTACAAATTTTCAGTGATTTTAAACATGTGAATAAAAAATATTTTAAAAAGTGTATAAATATTAAAAAACAAGCTTAAAAATGAAAAACACAACTCTGAAGCATGTTTGTCATTCTGGATGTTCAGTTGGCCTGCAAAAGAATAATGAGTTATTAAAGTATACCGCACAAGTTTTACATAGGTTGCCATTATACTGTTTATGAAATATTTGGAGATACAATTGCCACTCCAGCTTGACAACTTTCCATGGGAGGAAGTTACCAGCAGGCCCCCAGGTGCCTGAGGCTCCTGTTCAGGACCTGCCAGCACAGGAAGGTGCTACCAACACCCAGTGGAACCCAGGTGAGTTGTCAAATCGCAAGCTGACTTAAACTGGGAGGACTCCAGGACACACCTGGGACCATAATCTTTATCACTAATCTACAGGCTGTACCAATTATAGTGTTTGGCGTTTCAGTTATTCTTAGTGAACTTTACATGCTGGAAAAACACAGCAAGGAGGGCAGGGTTGAGGAGTGGGTGGAAGATGATGTGGAGGATGAAGAGGTCCCAGACCCCACATGGAATGAAGGACATGCGAGTGACGTGTGCAGTTTGGAGGAAGAGGCAGTGGTCGCACAGAGGCACCAACACAGCATAAAAGGGAGCAGGGTGCAAAAGCGGAGCGGCCGTCCCCTAGCACTCATCGGCATGTATTGGCTCTAGAATTACCACAATTATCCAAGTAACAGATGGAGCGATCAAAGGAACCACAGCTAATTTAATGAGCCATTCGCAGTTTCACTGTAGCGGCTGTGGGCGCTTTCGGTGTTCTCACCCTGCTGCTGCTCACCTGTCTGCGCTGCAGCGTAACTTAGGCCTTCCGGCTCACTACCTCATATGCGACGTGCCCACAAGGTGGAACTCCACCTTGCACATGCTGGAGAGACTGTGCGAGCAGCAGCAGGCGATAGTGGAGTTTCAGCTGCAGCACGCATGGGTCAGTCGCTCTGCGGAACAGCACCACTTCACCACCAATGAGTGGACCTCCATGCGAGACCTGTGTGCCATGTTGCGCTGTTTCAAATACTCCACCAACATGGCCAGTGCCGATGACACCGTTCTCAGCCTTACAATCCCGCTTCTATGTCTCCTTGAAAAAACGCTGAAATTCCTGGCTTTCGAAATGATGTCATTCCGTCTGGTGGAGACGGACAGTTTTAAAAACCTGATGGCGTTATTAGACTGCAAGAAATGCACCGCAGGCCGCAAATGTTTCTTTTTTATATGTCCCAAAATTTTGGGGGCTACCCCAATTAAAAACAAAAAACAAAAAAAAAAACAGTGTTGGCTACCTCCAACCTCCTCCACCGCCGCTTCCACCTACACCGCCACGGTCACCGCCTCCTCAACCTCCTACTCCACATCCACCTCCTCCTCCTAGAACAGGGTGCAAAAGCGGAGCGGCCATCCCCTAAACAGTACGCCTGCTACTGCCCACCGCACCCAGGGACCAAGCACACCAAAGCCAGCTCCAAGGCAGTTCTTTAGACAATGTACTGATGACAAGACACAAGTGGTTTGCACGCTGTGCAATCAGAGCCTGAAGCGAGGCATAAACTTTCTAAACCTGAGCACAACCTGCATGACCAGGCATCTACATGCAAAGCACTAGCTGCAGTGGAGTAAGCACCTCAAAAACCAAGAAAGGTCTCAGGCTCCTCCTGCTTCCTCTTCTGCATCTGTCTCAGCCTCTTCCTCCACCTCTTCCTCCAACCCGCAAACAGAGGATGTGGCAGCAACGCCCCCACGTCCGTCACCGTCCCCAAGCATCTCCACACTGTCCCATGGAAGCGTTCAGCTGTCCATGTCCCAAACACTGGAGAGAAAGAGGAAGTACCCCCCTACCACCCACTATCGCTGGCCCTGAATGCCAGCATTTCAAAATTCCTGGCCTTTGAAATGCTGTCATTCCGTCTGGTGGAGACAGACAGTTTTAAAAACCTGATGGCGTTATTGGACTGCAAGAAATGCACTGCAGGCTGCAAATGTTTCTTTTTTTTTTTTTACATGTCCCAATATTTTGGGGGCTACACCAATAAAAAATAAATAAAACTGTGTTGGCTACCTCCTCCTCCTCCACTGCCGCTTCAACCTACACCACCACGGTCACCGCCTCCTCAACCTCCTACTCCACATCCTAGTTAAAAAGATTATTATTTTTAATTTTGATGTATTTTATGTTATTTTAAGTTATTTCCCTATCCACATTTGTTTGCAGGGCACTTGTCCTACTCTTACCCCCATTTTACTTCCTTTTGCAGCCCTCTAGCCCTTTCCAGGACTTTTTAGAGGCATTTTAGTGCCCAAAAGTTCGGGTCCCCATTGACTTCAATGGGGTTCGTGTCAAGTTCGAGCCCGAACTCAAACTTTTTGATGAAGTTCAGCCGAACTCTGCGAACCGGAACATCCCGGTGTCCGCTCAACTCTACTTACAATATATATAGTGCTAGTGTGAATAGATAAGATGTAATTGAAAAAAAATTATGAAAAAACAATGGGAAAACTGGCCCATTAAGCGAAAAGAAGCAACTGTTTAATCACGGTAAAATTATTTGTCAATGAAAGAGGTGTAGTTAAATTCCTCATTAAAGTCCCTGAGGTGCAATTGTCTTAAAATTGAAAATCCATCTTGTTTCTTTTTGTAAGAAACGCAAATTGAAATCACCTTTCCTAGAATGAGATTGTAATTTCTCAATGGCTTGGAAACATAAATTCGATACATTAGAATTATGAAAGTTGATAATGTGTCTTGCAGCCAGAGTAGGGGCAATCGAATTAGTGATTGAATTTACATGTTGTAATATCCTCCTCCTAAACTGTTGTAAAGTCTTACCGATGTACTTCTTTTAACACGTTCATGTAAGCAGGTAGACGAGTTTGGTCATTCCACAGTTGACAAGTGTATTGGTAATGATCTTTAGATCTGTTTGGTTGGACACGGTAAATTTCGACGGGTTTATGTATTGGCATGCCTTGCGGTGTCCCAGGGCCGCCACCAGAAATTTTGGGGCCCCTAACTCAGCTCAGGGTCTGGGCCCCCTGGGCCCTCCTCCAAATACCGCCCACTGGGTCCGCCTCCAAATACAGCCCACAGGAATACACATACAGACACAAACACACACACTGATACAAAAAGACAGAGATACATACTAACAGACACACATACTGAAACAGACACGCATACAGGCATACATAGTGACAGACAGACACATACTAACATACATGCAGACACACATACATGCAGACACACATGCATGAGGACATAAAGACACATACATACATACATACACACACACACAGACATACAGACACTGTCATCCATACACACATACATTCATAATGGCATATAGACATAAACAGACATACATTCAGACTGACATATATGCATATATACAGACATACTGACAGACATACATGCATACAGACATCCATACACACATACACACAGACATACGTTCATAATGATATGCAGGCATACATTCATACTGACATACAGACATACATATATAATGACATACAGACATACATACAGACAGACATACGTGCATACAGACATACATACATCCATAGACATACATACAGACATACACATACATGCATACAGTCAGACAGACAAACAGACATACAGACATAGATACATAGACATACATACATACATAGACATACATACATACATAGACATACATACATACATAGACATACATGCATGCCTACAGACAGACATACATACATACACACACACAGACATACAGACACTGTCATCCATACACACATACATTCATAATGGCATACAGACATACATACATACAGACATCCATACACACAGACATACGTTCATAATGAAATGCAGGCATACATTCATATATATATATATATATATATATATATATATATATATATATATATATATATATATACACACACACACACACACACACATATACATACATACAGACATACATCCACAGACATACACATACATGCATGCATACAGTCAGACAGACAAACAGACATACACACAGACATACATACACAGACATACATGCATACAGACAGACATACATGCATACAGGACAGACAGACATACATGCATACAGGACAGACAGACATACATGCATACAGGACAGACAGACATACATGCATACAGGACAGACATGCAGACAGACATGCAGACAGACTTGTATGCATGTATGTCTGTCTGTCCTGTATGCATGTATGTCTGTCCTGTATGCATGTATGTCTGTCCTGTATGCATGTATGTCTGTCCTGTCTGCATGTCTGTCTGTCCTGTCTGCATGTCTGTCTGTCCTGTCTGCATGTCTGTCTGCATGTCTGTCTGCATGTCTGTCTGCATGTCTGTCTGCAGACAGACATGCAGACAGACATGCAGACAGACATGCAGACAGACAGACAGACATACAGACAGACATACAGACAGACATACAGACAGACATACAGACAGACAGACATACATGCATACATACAGACATACATATACAGACATACATACAGACATACATACAGACATACATATACATACATACATACATACAGACAGACATACATACAGACAGACATGCATACAGACAGACAGACAGACATACATGCATACAGACAGACAGACAGACATACATGCATACAGACAGACATACATACAGACAGACATACATATACATACAGACAGACAGACATGCATGCATACAGACAGACATACATATACATACATACATACATACATGCACACAGACACACACACACAGCTCATTTTCCAGCCACCCTCCTGTCTCTTACCTTTTCTTTGCAGGAGGGTGGCTGGGGATGATGGGAGTCGGCGCGGCTCCCTCTTCACCGGTGCGCGCGCTCCTCCCGCGCGGAGTGGGCTGGGAAGAAGTGACCACTTCCTCCCACCAGCACATGCGGCTTTTTTTTTTTCTTTTTTAAAGGGGCCCGGTCGCGGCCACAGCGCTGACCGGGCCACTGAAGATTTAGGGCCCATCGGGTGGCCCTAAGTGTGTGGGCCACCCGATGGGCCCCACATGTGGGGCCCGGGCGGCCGGGCCCCCCAGGGCCGCCGGGCCCGTGACAACCGTTATGGTTGTCACCCCCTGATGGCGGCCCTGCAGTGTCCACAATGATATGTGCCTTTAGTACTGTTTAGCCAGGTAGTGTTATCTTTTTGTGAGTCTAAGTTGCTGTGTACCAATGCCCTAACAGGAACAGAGGGCAGATAACGGGAGCGGAGGGCAGATGACGGAAGCGGAGGGCAGATGACGGGAGTGGAGAGCAGATCATAAACCAAAGAAACTTATTACAGCATGATCCTTACATGCATACAGTGAGAACGTCTAACGTAAGCATATTATAAGCAGCATGACCACACCTGGTAAAACGCAAACCTGGAAGTGACTTAGAATAAGAAAATACAACGGTTGAGACTAGTTCCTATCCAGGATAGGAAATAGCTTGCTCAGTGTGAGTAAGCAATCCTTCTTAGGGACCTTTTCGCCCCCTACTGGTCAGGTCCTGTATAGGGATAGGAACTATCCTGCTCACACTGAGAGAGCTAGTTCCTATCCTGCTAAAGGACCTATTGCTCCATAGTGTACAGGTCCTCTTAAAGGATAGGAACTAGACAGCTCACAGTGAGAAATCTAGTTCCTATCCAGCAAAATGACCTTTATAGCTCCAGCTTACACAGGTCCCTTACAGGGATAGGAACTAGACGATTCATGGTGAGAAATCTAGTTCCTATCTGGCAAAAGGACCTTTATACCTTCAGCTAACAATGGTCCCTTACAGGGATAGGAACTAGATGGTTCACTGTGAGAAATCTAGTTCCTATTCAGAAAAAGGACCTTTATAGCTCCAGCTCACACAGGTCCCTTACATGGATAGTAATACGTTTTTCCTATACTCAGGGCCGGATTAACATAGGGGCTGATCGAGCTGCAGCTCCAGGCCCATGGAATAGGCCCATTGTAAAAAAAAAAAATAATATATATTTTTTTTTTGTAACTTTTTTTTTTTTTTACAGACTACTCTTAGGTTTGCCACCTGACTGATATTTTAAGGCACAGCTGGTATTGGAGGCTGTCTCGCCATGACGGTTTTGCAGTAATACCGGCAATACAAATATTTGTCTCCGTATAAATGGAGATTACTCTGCAATACCAGCACCGGCCAGTAGGGGTCACTGTGTATGGAGAGAGGCAGGGATAGCAAGTTACAGCATCTTCCAGCCTCTCTCTACTCACTGATCCGCGGGTGAGCAGCTTCACAGCACAGAGAGTCCAGACAGCAGCTCCCAGCCTGCAGAGACAGACTACAGCTCAGATATGTGAAGGATGGGGGGAAAGGCAGCAGGGAGACATGGGGACACTGAGACACTAGGCGACACTGGCAGATGTGGGGACACTGAGACACGTGGGGACACAGAACCATGGGGACGCTGTGAGACATAGGGAGACACATTGGGACACGGAGACACTAGGGACACAGTGTCTCCATGTCTCCAAGCCAGTGTCCCCATGGCTCTGGGTGTCCCCTGGTCTCCAAGTATCTGTGACACCATGTCTCTGTGTCCCCATGTCTCTCAGTGTCCCCATGACTCCCAGCCAGTGTCCCCATGTCTCCCAGTGTCCCTATGTCTCCCAGCCAGTGTCCCTAGTGTCTCAGTGTCCCCATGTCTCTGTGTCCTTAGTGTCCCCATGTCTCCCAGTGTCCCCATGTCTCCGTCCACAAGTGCCCCATGTCTCCCAGTGTCCCCAAGTGTCTGTGTCCCCATGCCTCCCAGCCAGTGTCCTTAGTATCTGTGTCCCTATGTCTCTCAGTTTCCCTACTGTCTTAGTTTCCCCAAATGTCTGTATCCCTATGGCTCCCAGTGTCCCCTAGTCTCCCAGTATCTGTGTCCCCATGTATCTCAATGTCCCCATGTCTCCAGTGTCCCCATGACTCCAAGCTAGTGTCTCAGTGTCCCCATGTCTCCCTGTGTCCCTATGTCTCCCAGTGTCCCTAGTGTCTGTGTCCCCATGTCTCCCAGTGTCTGTGTCCCCATGTCTCTGTGTCCTTAGTGTCCCCAAATGTCTGTGTCCCCATGTCTCCCAGTGTCCCCAAGTATCTGTGTCCCCATGCCTCCCAGCCAGTGTCCCTAGTGTCTGTGTCCCCATGTCTCCCAGTGTCCCCATGTCTCTATTCACAAGTGCCCCCATGTTTTCTAGTGCCCCATGCCTCCCAGTGTCCCCGGGTCACTCAGTGTCCCCATTTCTCTCAGTGTCCCCTAGTATCCTAGTGACACGGGATACACTGAGTCATGGGGACACTGGGAGAAATGGGGACACAGACACTGGGAAACTAGGGGACATTGACACTGTGGTACATAGGGACACTGATGTCAGGCTGGCCTTCCAATTATTTGGACAGACATGCCCCCTTTTTGGGCATGTTTGCCCCTTTTGGCAGTACTGGTCATATGATTCGCGTCAGTGGCGCATCCTTTTACCCCGCCCATGGACACTGCTGTTATGGGGTATGGATTTACTTGAAAGATGAAAGCATTAATTAGATAAATAGATTAGCATAGAATATGTGTTTTCTTATAGCTGCATCCTTTGAGTTTCCCTCCAGCACCAACTCCATCAGATACATGACTCTTGAGAGATATGACTGTTTCAGTGTTTTTGGTCGATAAGATTCTGTAGTTAGGTCCCATCATAATTGTCAGCACCAGGCCCACTGGGCTCTTAATCTAGCCCTGCCTATACTGCTAAGGGACCTCTATACCTTCAGCTAACAAAGCTAAAGCTACAAAGATAAAATTCTAACTGCACATAAAAGGAAGTCTACATTGGTTACTCCCTACACCTAACCGAATCTCACTCTCCCACCCTGTGAGCACATAACTATTTTTAATCACAGCACTGAGTTATGTGCTCACAGGGTGGGAGAGTGAGATTCGGTTAGGTGTAGGGAGTAACCAATGTAGACTTCCTTTTATGTGCAGTTAAAATTTTATCTTTGTAGCTTTAGCTTCACTATACTGAGACTTTGCTGCGTTCTACAAGGCTTTTTATTGCTAGGATTTTCAGCAATAGATTAACTTATGGCTCTTTTGATAGGCTTTTGTTGGTGTCAACCTGCCTAATTAAGCTACGCTTAGCCACAGTTGCTTTTTTGCACAAATACAAACTGAACCATTTTTGTCCAGTACACTGTTGCAATCCAGCCTACACATTAGTGTGTTTACTGTTCATTGTAACAAGGGCTCCCCACTGTATTTTTTACCTACAAGATGAGCAATCCTGTTTTTTGATTGCAACAATTCTCCATGGAGTTTTACTCTTGTTTGTTATCAGTCTTCATTGGGTTATACATAGTGGAGCTATTTCATTACTCTAGAATTATCCTTTTTTTCTTGATATTACGTATACTCAGGGTTATATACCAAGAGAGTTACTGCTATATTACTCTAATTATTTACAAATCATATATATCCTTCTACCTTTACTTGGATTCCCTGAGTCTATAGAGATTTCATATCATTACTATACTGCCTCTAGTCCGAATCCCCTCCTGTGTGTTTTAGTTTTGAAGTGCTGTTTTTGTAAGTTTCCTTTTTTGAGGGATTTTTTCTACCCTATAATAAAGCATTTTTATTTCTAGCATTTTTTAAGTGCAGACCCTTAGATCCCTTCTTTCGGGTGCTCCCATAGCCTTTGTGCATTTGGGATCATCCATTTCGTTTCTTTGTTCTAAGACCCTAACGCTACACCCTCCTATTCTAAGAACACCCTGCCTAGTAATAGCCCCCTAGATAAACTTAGAATCAATTTGTTGCATAAATACAAAAAGAGAAGTCCTGCGCTCACTCCCATCACTACTGGGCCGGCAGCAATGACTACAGTACACATCAGCCCCAATATATAGTAAAAACCAAAGAAAAGAAAAAGTTACCTGCGTTCTCTCCTTAATCCCTATGTATATTTAGACAAATGGAGGTCATATAGTTGCTCCAATGGCCATTGGAAGAATGCCCGCCTGCCAACGTCAAGGCAGACCCCCCTAAGTGGGTCCTAACACTGACCCTTCAGCCTGCTTCCTTGAGCTTCTGGCAAAGATATCTCTAGTGAGAAAGACAGGGGTATTTTTTTTATATACACCCCTATATACTTATTAACTCTTAATAGGGAACACATGGGATGGGCGGCAGCATTGTAACAAGGCTGTGTGATCCAAAGTAAATACAAAAAAAGAAGTCCTGCGCTCACTCCCATCACTACTGGGCCGGCAGCAATGACAACAGTACACATCATCCCCAATATATAGTAAAACCAAAG
>CAKOES020000303.1:0-16475 GCA_933207985.1 Pelobates cultripes
AGGATTTGCCGTAGTTAATTTTAAGGTTAGATATAGCGCCAAATGTCCGCAGGTCTTTCTGGATGTTTGGGAGGGTGATCTCGGGGTTGGTCACCACGAAAAGTAAGTCATCCGCGTACGCCGCTACTTTGTGGTGTATTTGGCCTGTCGTCCGGCCCGTTATGTCTGGATTGTGGCGGATGTGTGTGAGAAATGGTTCCAGGGCGAGAGCGAACAGTAGCGGCGAGAGGGGACATCCCTGTCGCGTGCCGTTGTGTATGGTAAAGGTCTCAGTCAGTGCCCCGTTAACTAATACCTGGGCCGTCGGTGCTCGGTATAGCGCCTCTATCCAACGTCGAATGTTGGGACCCAGCCCCATGTGGGATAGTGTCTCGAAGAGGTAGTCCCAGCTCACTCTATCGAAGGCCTTCTCTGCGTCCGTGGACAACAAGAGGAGGCCTCCGTCCGTGCCCCCACCTCCGTGCATAAGTGTGAGCGCTCTGATGGTGTTGTCGCGTGCCTCGCGTCCTGTCACAAATCCCACCTGGTCGGGGTGGACCAGAAACGGGATATGTTTGGTGAGGCGCACCGCCAGGATCTTGGCTAGTAGCTTAATGTCGCAGTTGATTAGCGATATTGGTCTGTAATTCCCGCAATGCTCTCTGTCTTTGCCGTCCTTGGGTATGATGGTAATATGGGCTGTCAGGGCTTGGGTAGGGATGTGGTCTCCTTCTCGTATCGCGTTAAATGCTTCCACCATGGGTGGGTAGAGATCCTCGGCGTAAGTCTTATAGTATTTTACCGGTAAGCCGTCCGGCCCCGGGCTTTTGCCCGGTTTAGTGAGTTTGACTGCTCGCGCTAATTCCTCAATGGTTATGGGTTTGTCAACCAGGTCAGCGACTTCTACGTCTAGGGTCGGTATCGGGTATTTAGTCAGGTATTCCTGAATCGAGCGGTGAAGGTGTGCCTTAGCCAGTTCGGTTGTCGGTTGTGGGAGTTCGTATAGCTCAGTGTAGTATGTACGGATCGCTCTCATGATATCAGTCGGGAGACGGTGTAGGGACCCCTGTTTGTCTCTGATCTTGTCGATGTATGTGTGCTGTCTCTGTTTCCTCAGCATCGTAGCAAGGAGCTTACCGCTCTTGTTCCCATGTAGGGTAAAGAATGCCTTATTTCTAAGTGCCTCCCTGTGGTGTTTGGAATGCAGTATGGTCGCTAGGTCCCTTCGCAGTTGTAGGAGTCGGGTCTGGTGTGTGTGGTCTGGGTCACGTTTGTTTTGCTCGTCCGTTTTGTATATGTCATCTAATAGGGCGGTCAGTCGGGCTTCGGTTTGTTTTTTTAGTATTGCCCCCTGTTGGATATAGTGACCTCTTATCACACTTTTGTGTGCCTCCCAGCGTATCGTCGGCGATGTCTGCTCCGTCGTGTTGGTGGCAAGGTATTCTCTGATTTTATCGCCTATATGGGTCGTGACTCCCGGGTGGGAGAGTAGGTATTCATTGAGTCTCCATTTCGGAGATGTGGGGCGAAATAGTGGTGACTTTATTTTGAGGGAGACAGGGGCATGGTCCGACCATGTGGCTGTTCCGATCTCGACGTCAGTTACCAATGAAAGGTCGTAGTGTGAGGTGTATATGTGGTCAATGCGGGAGTATGAGTTGTGCGGGTGGGAATAGAAAGTGAAGTCTCGGGCGTCTGGGTGGTGGGCCCTCCAGCAGTCGACCAGTCGGTGGTCCCGGAGTAGGGATTTGATGCCTTGCAGTTGTTGGTTGGGGATATGCGAGGTGCCCGTTGAGGTGTCCCATGACGGTTCTAATGCGACATTAAAGTCCCCCCCCAGTATGAGAGTCCCTTCTTTGAATGCCTGGAGCTTGTGGAGTGTTTGTTTGAGGAAGCGGTAGTGTCGTGTGTTTGGGGCGTATATAGTCGCGAACGTGTACTGACGGCCTGCTATTTCCCCCTTGAGGAATAGGTACCTGCCTTCATCGTCCGACAAGCAGCCCCCCTCCTGGAACGGCACCCTCTTATGGAAAAGTATTGCTGCTCCCCTAGCTTTCCCCTCGTGGTAGTCACTATAGAATCCTTGTGTGTAGTGTTGATTTGTTAGTTTGGGTCTGGCCCCTTTCTGAAAGTGTGTTTCCTGTAACATGACTATCGAGGCCCTTTGTTTATGAAAGTCTCTCAGTGCTCCTGATCTCTTCTCTGGTTTGTTCAGGCCTTTGGCATTGATCGTGAGAATATGCAGCGGGGCGGGAGTCAGTGTCATGTCGTTTGGTCAGTCGGCTGTTGGGTGGTGCTGTATCGGTGTCGTTGTCCAAGTCCCTACTGTGTGTGTGTACCAGGTGTGGCCCGTTCGTCGCGGTCAGAGTGAGGACAAGGTGTCAAGGTTTGAGGTGGGGTAGAGAGAGGGATAAGGTATCTTGGGATTCGTGGAGATGTCCTGTGATCTCCAGTGGGTGTGTTCCGGTCTCGGGACCATCAGGTGCAGACGTCGGGGAGTTTCAGTCCACGGTGCCGCCAGTGGCTCCCGTGAGTGACTCACCGTCTGAGTGACGTCTCTCCTACTGGGCAGTGGTAGGGTGTATCGGTGTCGGTCTTCCGTACGGCCAGTCGGGTCCCATGTCGCCCCTTTTTGGCTCCCGGATGCTACCTCAATGGGATGTGATGGTCTTCCCCGCCTCGGGGTGTGTTGGCTCGAGAGCCGGCGTGTGTGTTGCACAGCATGTCTGGCAAGGCATAAACCGTAACAATAACATATAGATTCAATTCACAACAGGTGATAACAAGCAGTTGACATTTCTACCATGGTGCAGGGCTGCGCTTCCGCCCCCTCCCCCCCCCGCCCCCCTCTCCCTCCGTTGGGTTGCTTATCTAGCTTGAGCAAACTCGTCCCTTGTTCCTTTACTCTCTGGGTTTGGGGGCGCCCTCATGCGGGGTCAGGGCGAGGGCACTCGTGTCTCTGGATTCGTTTTAATCAATCTGGGTGTGCTCGCTCGGGTGGTCGCTTACGTGTCCGTGCCCTCCTTGTCACATGTTTAGAGCGTGTAGCTGATCTATGGGCTAGACTGGATTGTGTGGCCTGGTTGCGACCTTACCCTCCATCCCCACCGTGTCTTATCAGCATCCCCGCCCCGGGTGTGCCCCGCCGGCGCCGTCCCCCGCCTGCTCCCCGAGGTTCATCACAGGGTAGGCGAACGGCGGCGGCCGGGCCCAGCCGGGGGGTGGCGCCCCCGGTGCTTCCCTGCCGGTGTGGCTGGACGTGTCTCTTGTGGGAGGTGTCCCTGCTGTTGTGTGGCCCAGTGGCGGCCGCTCCCGCTCCTCTCCCCTGCAACCCTTGTGTCCCCACCCCGGGTGTGCCCAGCCGGCACCATCCCCCGCCTGCTCCCCGAGGTTCATCGCAGGGCGGGCGGACGGCGGCGGCCGGACCCAGCCGGGGGGGCGGACACTCTATATTCTCCTAACCCTATATATATGGACCAGATGTCCCTCGTTACCCTTGCACCTTGCGTTATCATAAAAAGGTTAAATTAGTCCATTAGGCCACAGGGCTCCGCGTGGCCGGGCTCCTGTGTCCCAGGTACGCCCCCTGGTGCTTCTCTGCTTATGTGGCTGGGTGTGTCTCCCGTGGGAGGTATACTTGCGGTTCGGATGGGTCAGCGCATTGTGTCCACAGTCTCTGGATCTGGAAATCGGTTATGGAGGTGTGTGTCTGGTCCGGGTGGGTCGAGGTGAGGCCCAGGATGGAAGGTAGGTGGTGCGCAGTCCTTTATATGTTGGCGCCCGTGGGGCGCGTGGTCTGCTGTCTAGTTCTTCGTGGCCTGGTGGGCTGTTGCGACTGGCGGTGTGCTTCGGGTGAAAACTCGTAGAAAGACATCGGGTCCGGCCAGGTCAGCTGTATGTGCGGTAGTTGTAGTTCCCGGGCAATGTCCCTCATATCGCCGTCGTTCTTCACTGCGAAGGAGCCGGTGCTTGTGGTGACCTGTATGCCAGTGGGGAAGTTCCACCGATATCTGATCTTGTTGGCTTGTAGTGTGCGTGTAAAAGGGCGCAATGCCCGTCGGTACGCCAGGGTCACTGGAGATAGGTCCGGGTATAGTTGTAGTTCCGCGCCATGATGAAGGATTTGTTGTTTCTCCCTAGCGCTCTTCAGGATGTCTTCCTTCACTTGAAAGTGTAGTAAACAGCATATCACGTCCCTTGGGGGGGACTCCGGAGGGCCTCTGGGTCTGAGGGCTCTGTGTGCCCTAACGAAATCAATAGGCGTCGTGTTCGGCCGCTGTAGGAGGGAGTTGAAGATTTCCGTGAGGGAATCTCGTATTGGGGTTGTCTGGTCAAGTTCCTCAGGCAGGCCCCGAATTCTGATATTCTACCGCCTCCCCCTATTATCGAGGTCTTCCACGTGGAGGGCCATTTGGCACAGTTGTAGCGTCTGCCGCTGTATTACGTTTGCGGTGGCGTTTTGTGCAGATGTCACATGGTCACAGTCTGCCTCCAACAATGCTAGCTTATGGTGTAGCCCCTGCATGTCCTCCCTCAAGGCATGGAGTTCCCCTGTTATGGACTTGTGGAGGGCAGCATTTGCCTCTTTAAGGTCAGCTTTCGTGGGTAGGTTGCTCAATAGGGATGCCCAGTCCAGCTGGGATGGGGGTAGGTCAGGTGTAAGTAGTACCTGTTCGTGATGTCTGCTGCCTGGTGAGGGCGGGCGGGCCAGGCCCGAGGCCTCCGAGTCACTGGAGGCCTGAGAGACGTGATCCGCTTGGGTCAGGAGGTATTGTCTCATGCCCGGCGTCTGGGACCCCCTGGGAGTGTTGGCGGCTGCTGCCGCTTGCTGTTGCCGGTTTGTTTTGCCCATTTTGCTGTGTGTGGGGCTAGTGAGGCGGGTGATAGTGCAGAGCCTGCAGGGAGCTTCGGGTTCACGCCGCCATTCCGATCGGCGTCCAAGCCACGCCCCCCAAACTTGGGGTATTTTGACTCTTTTCATGCAACCATTTTACCACCAATCTATGCCAAATTTAAAAAAAAAAAAAATCTATTGGTGATTTTTTTGACACACATAGCAATTTAAGAATGCATGTACTGAGAACTTTAAGAGTTACTGCCAAAGAACACCCTAATATGTGTTCAGCAACATCTCCTGAGTACAGTGATACCACCCATGTATAGGTGTGTTGGGTTCCTCAGAGGCTAAAAGACCTTATTTGGAGGGGGCACATTCCAGTTTTCCAACTTGGAATTTTCACAGCTGGTCATCATGCACCCATGTCCTATTTGGAACATTTTTGAAGCTGGCCAATGTAATTTACCCCCATCAAACCATATATTTCTTTTAAAGTAGACAACCCACGTATTCAAAATGGGGTATGTCCACTCTTTTTTAGTAGCCACTTAGTCACAAAACCTGGGCAAAATTTGCGTTTATATTAGTTTTTTTGAATTTTTTCACATAAACTGCCATTTCACCGATGATATTATCAGTATAATACATTTTACTGCTCTAAAACATTCATATTTGTGTAGAGTAATGTCTCACGAGTACAACAGTACCCCTCAAGTACAGATTTTATGGCGATTTGGAAACTTACAGGGTCAAGCATAAGATTTGCCAATTTCTATTTTTGTAAATTGCTATTTGCCAGATTGGCTATGTTGCCTTTGAGATGGTATGGCAGCCCAGAAATTAAAATAAACCTCACCATGACATTCCATTTGAAAGGTAGACAGCCCATGGTATTCTAAATGGGGTATGTTCAATCTTTTGTAGTAGCCACTTAGTCACAAACATTGGCCCAAGTTAGCATTTATATTTGTTTGTGTGTGAAAAATACAAAAAAACGAATATGAACGCTAACTTTGGCCAGTGTTTGTGACTAAGTGGCTACTAGAAAAAACTAGACATACCCTATTTGCAATACCTTGGATTGTCTACTTTTGCAAACCGTATGCCATCATGGGGGTAATTCTTATTCCTGGGCTACCATACGCTCTCAAAGGCAACGTAACCAATTTGGTAAATTTCAATGAAAAATATTAAATGGGCAAACCTTATATTTCACCCTGTAACTTTCAAAAAAACTATAGAACCAGTACAGGGTGGTACTGTTATACTCAGGAGACTTCGCTGAACACAAATATGAATGTTTCAAAACAGTAAAACATATCACAACAATGATATCGTCAGTGAAAGTGTAGTTTTTGTTTAAAACAAATGCAAAAAAACTGCTAACTTTGGCTACTACAAAAGACTGGACATACCCCATCTTGAGCACACTGGGTTGTCTACATTTGCAAATGGTATGCCATGATGGGGTTAATTCACATTCCTGGGCTATTAAATGGTCTTAAAAGGCAATATAGACCCAGCATACCAACCTGGCAAACTGAAATAGTCAAGCCCTATATTGACCCTCTAACTTACAAAAACACTATAAAACCAGTACAGGGGGGTTACTGTTATACTCTGGAGACATCGCTGAAAACAAATATGAATGTTTCAAAACAGTTAACCTTATCACAACAATGATACCGTCAGTGAAAGTGCAGTTTTTGTTTTAAAAAAATGCAGACAAAAAAAATAAAAACTCTAACTTTTGCCAGCGTTCGTGACAAAGTGGCTACTACAAAAGACTGGACATACCCTATTTTGAATACACTGGGTTGTCTACATTTGTAAATGGTATGCCATGATGGGGTTAATTCACATTCCTGGGCAACATTGACCCATCATACCAATCTGGCAAACTGAAGTAGGCAAGCCCTATATTGACCCTGTAACTTTCAAAAACACTATAAAACCTGTACATGGGGGATACGGTTATACTCGGGAGACTTCGCTGTACACAAATATTAGTTTTTCAAAACAGTAAAACCTATCACAAGGATGATATCACCAGTGAAAGTGCAGTTTTTGTTTAAAAAAATGCAAGAAACCGCCAGTCCACAAGATGGCTGCCACCATGTGCGCGAGCTGCTAGAGAGATCGAGCTGACACTTGCTCAAAAGTGAGGAATACTGCACAGCTAAAGAGAACAGCACCCACTATTATTCTACCAGCCTAATACAAAGCAATAAAGCTGAGATCGACACCAGCGATCTACCACTCAGGCACACCCACGAGCACTCACAGAGTGGATCCTCGAAGAGAGAGACATGGCCACAGCGATGAAGCCCTGCACATCGATCCTCTCAGAGCACCGCGAGGAAGCCAACTCACATGGACTGAAAGCCCGTAGCTGTGAGGTCACCCTAAAAACAACATAGCTGCAGGGATCTAACTCCCACCCGAGGCAGACACTGCAATAACTCGCAAGTACTCCACAAGGGGAATATGACTCTGCTACTTGCCTGGACTGTGCCTCACATGGCAGTTCCCAAGCTTTTGTCCCTCTGCAGCCACTACACTTCATAGGCAAGCCTCACAGCACACAGACACTGAATCTTATCTAGCTGGTGGGTAGCTAACCTGGGGTGGATAAATTAACGCATGTTTAAAGCTTTTACCTATCGATATACTAAACTAACCGGTGTGACCATTTGCTTTACTTAAAGTAGCCTTACTGTTGACAACACCAACTTTTCCAAATTAATCGCATGAGACCTATCCTGAATGTCATTTTATGCTTTAATAGCACTAGCCTGTCTAAGTAATTAGCGTTGCAAACCAGCATTACCTGTATCAATCATAGACTAGCTACTGTACTGCTCAAGCTTGTTTACTATATACACTTACTCTATACCTTAAAAATTGTGCATGTTACTCATATGTCCCGCATGTTGCGCGAGGAAATTGTCTGAGGACTGCTCTTGGGGCAACTTAAACCTGTTTGCACCATCTAAACGCACTGCAAAAATAAAAAATTATAAAAAAATAAATAAAATGCAAGAAACAAATAAAAACGCTAACTTTGGCCAGCGTTTGTGACTTGTAATGTCGGACAGCTGGGAGGAAATGACAGCCTGTCACTTCCTTCCAGCATCCTGCAGGGAGGCAGTGCGGGAGTAGGCAGCTGCAACGTGAGGGGAGAGGAGCATGAAGAGGCACAAAAGGTAAGCTGAAAGGAGGGTGGCTGGAGATATAAAAAAAAATCACCTGTATGTGTGTAAGTGTGTGTCTGAGTTTGAATGTGTGTGAGTATGAGTGTATGAGTGTGTGTGTGTTTGTGTGTTAGGATGTGTGTGTATATATATATATATATATATATATAAATATGTCAGTGTGCTTCTGTGTCTGCGCATACATCTGTGTATATGCGTCTGTGTGTCAGGGTGTGTGTTTTTATGTCAATGTGTGTATCTGTGTCATGGTGTGGGCATGTATCAATGTTTGTGTGTGTCAGGGTGCATGAGTGTATATGTTGGTGTGTATCTATACCTGGCCTCCGGGCACAGGGGCCCTTAGATGGAGCAGTTCATCCTGCTGAGTCAAAGTTCCCAGGATCACTGCAGGACTCTGGTGGGGTCCTGCACGAAGCCCCGGTGGCATAAATTTCTGCTCATTTGAACCCTTTTAAAATATAGGAACCACATCTGCTTTTATCCAATCCTCTGGTACAATTAAAAGAAAAGAATCCTGAAAAATAACAGTGGTATAGATATTTCTACACTGGACTCCCTAAGCGTGCCTGGGTAAATACCATCTGGCCCTAGGGCTTTGTTTACCTTAACCTTTTTATTTCCTTTCTGTAGCACTTTAATATTAATCAGTTGTGTGCTGTAAGACTTTTGTAACAGAGATTTGCAATTCTATGCGCTATAACTACTATAATTTATAGTATTAGTTTTGTGCATAGTCTTCTGGTGATGTCAAACCATTTTTGAGTTGTTTGAAGAAAGTGAGGTTTTTCTAGCACATACAGCCTGACCTCTCTACTGCAACTCTGAAATTATGGAAGTGAACCATCAATGTTTGCAGTCCAACCTTGGACAACAATGATTGGCTGCAAGCTTTTGGGTGGGTTAGCTCAGCACTTGCAGCCTATTATTGAAGTCCATCGTTTGATGGCAAATGAATAAGCTCACTCCTTCACAATCTAAAACACAGCAGAAAGCACCAGCCTGTAAATGGGAGGGCCCTGTTTTTATCAATCCAAGTAAAAATGGTTTCACACAAGAGAAGGCACACGTATATGCTGTACAGTAACCTCAAGTATTGTGGGGTGGAGTTCCCTCCTGAAACATGGATGGCTATACAGAAGGGATCTATTTAAACATTGCTCTTCTTGAAACAAGATTTTTTTTAAATTTGACTTTTTACATATGTACAACTGCTTATTTAACTGTAGGTAAGCACAGGATATTACCTCTCACAATTTACAAATGATGAATAATATTGTTTGATTTGAAATATCAAAGGACACTCCATGACGACATGACTTCTTTCCAGATGACAGCTAGATAGACACCTTTCTGATTGTTTTAACATCTCCCATTAGATAAGTCTGATTGTTCTTTCTTTGATAGTGTGGTTTTCACAATTCTCCAGGTTTTTACTCCACAGCTTAACTTTTCTTTTTCTCCTCCAATACAGCTTTGTTTACTCTCTCCATCACCACACTTATTCCTCCTCATGAATGGCAACATAACAGGGCCGGACTGGGAAAAAAATTCGGCCCGGGCATTTTTTTTATCACAGCGGCCCACTGTGCACTGTGTTTCCTTGCAACTTGTCTCTGGTGTCTCTATAAATGGATACCAGGAGACAAAAGGGCCAGGAAAGAGTATTGTGCATGTGTTTGGAGCCTGCTTGTGGTATTGCGCGTGTGCAGAGTGAGCTGGTCGTGGTGTGGTATTGTGTAATAAGGTCAGTTTTAATCGTGTTGTGTTTGTGGTGTAATGTAATGCATATGTGGCTAGGGGCTGTAGAGAATGTGTGTATAGGGGATGTAGCAAGTGTGTGCATACAGGCTATAGTGTGTGTGTGTGTGTATAGGTGATGTAGTGTTTGTAGAGAGTGTGTGTTCAGGGAATGTAGTATGTGTTTGCTTACAAGGAATCTTACATACAGGCTATAGTGTGTGTATAGGGGATCCAGAGTGTGTGTGTGTGTATATATATATATATATATATATATATATATATATATATATATGAGTCTTGTGTGTGTTTGAAGGACCCAGACTATGTATAGGTGATCTAGTGAGCGTGCGTATATAATGGATTCAGAGTGTATATAGGGATCTAGTGTGTGTATGTGTGTAGATGATCCAGAGTTGGGTAAAGGATCTAGTGTGTGTCTGGAATGTAATGTGTTTAGGGGTGCAGTGTGTGTGTGTGAGGGGTGCTGTGTGTGTGAGGGGTGCTGTTTCTGTGTGTGTGTATATATATATATATATATATATATATATATTTTATATAAATATGTTTGGAAGTATTGTGTATGTGTGTGATGCAGTGTATCGGGGGGTTGTGTGTGTATGTGAGGGGTGCAGTATGTGTGTGTGATGGATGCTGTGTGTGAGGTGTGATGTGTGTGAGGGGGGTGCTGTGTGTGAGGGTGCTGTATGTGATTGATTTGTGTGAGGGTGCTGTGTGTGTGAGGGTGCTGTATGTGATTGATTTGTGTGAGGGTGCTGTGTGTGTGGGTGCTGTGTGTGATGTGTGTGAGAGTGTTGTGTGTGAGTGCTGAGTGTGATAGTGCTGTGTATGATGTGTGATGTGTGTGAGAGTGATGTGTGAGAGTGCTCTGTGTGAGAGTGTCGTGTGTGATGTGTGTGAGAGTGCTGAGTGTGTTGTGTGTGAGAGTGCTGTGTGTGTGTTGTGTGTGAGAGTGCTGAGTGTGATGTGTGTGAGAGTTCTGAGTGTGATGTGTGGAAGATTGCTGAGAGTGCTGTGTGTGATTGCTGAGTGTGATGTGTGTGAGATTGCTGTGTATGATGTGTGTGAGAGTGATGTGTGTGAGAGTGCTGTGTGAGAGTGTTTTGTGTGATGTGTGTGAGTGCTGAGTGTGATGTGTGTGAGAGTGCTGAGTGTGAGAGTGCTGTGTATAAATGTTGTGTGTTGGGGTAAATAAACAAAAAAAATTAAGTGGGGTTAAATATACAAATAAAAAAATCTAAGGGGGTAAATAAACAAGAAAAAAAACTAAGGGGGTAAATAAACAATAAAAAAAAAACATGGGGGGTAAATAAACAATAAAAAAAAACAACTAAGCAGGCATTAAATCCCCCCCTCCCTTCTTACCTTTAGCCTGGGAGGGGGGCGATCTGAGAGGGGGGACCCGCACTCGTTCATCATCCCTGGTGGTCCAGTGGTGAGTGAACTTTAGCCTAAGGGCTAGAGTTCACTCTCGCGAGATCGGGGCGTTGCCATAGCAACGCTCCCGATCTCGCGAGAGGAGCCCGGCGGAGCTGCAAGATAGAGCTCCGCCGGGTCCTCTCCCTCCCTCCCCAGCCGCAGGTTTATTTAAATTTTCTCCCGTGGGAGGTATACTTGCGGTTCGGATGAGTTAGCGCATTGTGTCCACAGTCTCTGGATCTGGAAATCGGTTATGGAGGTGTGTGTCTGGTCCACGGGTGGGTCGAGGTGAGGCCCAGGATGGAAGGTAGGTGGTGCGCAGTCCTTTATATGTTGGCGCCCGTGGGGCGCGTGGTCTGCTGTCTAGTTCTTCGTGGCCTGGTGGGCTGTTGCGACTGGCGGTGTGCTTCGGGTGAAAACTCGTAGAAGGACATCGGGTCCGGCCAGGTCAGCTGTATGTGCGGTAGTTGTAGTTCCCGGGCAATGTCCCTCATATCGCCGTCGTTCTTCACTGCGAAGGAGCCGGTGCTTGTGGTGACCTGTATGCCAGTGGGGAAGTTCCACCGATATCTGATCTTGTTGGCTTGTAGTGTGCGTGTAAAAGGGCGCAATGCCCGTCGGTACGCCAGGGTCGCTGGAGATAGGTCCGGGTATAGTTGTAGTTCCGCGCCATGATGAAGGATTTGTTGTTTCTCCCTGGCGCTCTTTAGGATGTCTTCCTTCACTTGAAAGTGTAGTAAACAGCATATCACGTCCCTTGGGGGGGACTCCGGAGGGCCTCTGGGTCTGAGGGCTCTGTGTGCCCTAACGAAATCAATAGGCGTCGTGTTCGGCCGCTGTAGGAGGGAGTTGAAGATTTCCGTGAGGGAATCTCGTATTGGGGTTGTCTGGTCAAGTTCCTCAGGCAGGCCCCGAATTCTGATATTCTACCGCCTCCCCCTATTATCGAGGTCTTCCACGTGGAGGGCCATTTGGCACAGTTGTAGCGTCTGCCGCTGTATTACGTTTGCGGTGGCGTTTTGTGCAGATGTCACATGGTCACAGTCTGCCTCCAACAATGCTAGCTTATGGTGTAGCCCCTGCATGTCCTCCCTCAAGGCATGGAGTTCCCCTGTTATGGACTTGTGGAGGGCAGCATTTGCCTCTTTAAGGTCAGCTTTCGTGGGTAGGTTGCTCAATAGGGATGCCCAGTCCAGCTGGGATGGGGGTAGGTCAGGTGTAAGTAGTACCTGTTCGTGATGTCTGCTGCCTGGTGAGGGCGGGTGGGCCAGGCCCGAGGCCTCCGAGTCACTGGAGGCCTGAGAGACGTGATCCGCTTGGGTCAGGAGGTATTGTCTCATGCCCGGCGTCTGGGACCCCCTGGGAGTGTTGGCGGCTGCTGCCGCTTGCTGTTGCCGGTTTGTTTTGCCCATTTTGCTGTGTGTGGGGCTAGTGAGGCGGGTGATAGTGCAGAGCCTGCAGGGAGCTTCGGGTTCACGCCGCCATTCCGATCGGCGTCCAAGCCACGCCCCCCAAACTTGGGGTATTTTGACTCTTTTCATGCAACCATTTTACCACCAATCTATGCCAAATTTAAAAAAAAAAAAAATCTATTGGTGATTTTTTTGACACACATAGCAATTTAAGAATGCATGTACTGAGAACTTTAAGAGTTACTGCCAAAGAACACCCTAATATGTGTTCAGCAACATCTCCTGAGTACAGTGATACCACCCATGTATAGGTGTGTTGGGTTCCTCAGAGGCTAAAAGACCTTATTTGGAGGGGGCACATTCCAGTTTTCCAACTTGGAATTTTCACAGCTGGTCATCATGCACCCATGTCCTATTTGGAACATTTTTGAAGCTGGCCAATGTAATTTACCCCCATCAAACCATATATTTCTTTTAAAGTAGACAACCCACGTATTCAAAATGGGGTATGTCCACTCTTTTTTAGTAGCCACTTAGTCACAAAACCTGGGCAAAATTTGCGTTTATATTAGTTTTTTTGAATTTTTTCACATAAACTGCCATTTCACCGATGATATTATCAGTATAATACATTTTACTGCTCTAAAACATTCATATTTGTGTAGAGTAATGTCTCACGAGTACAACAGTACCCCTCAAGTACAGATTTTATGGCGATTTGGAAACTTACAGGGTCAAGCATAAGATTTGCCAATTTCTATTTTTGTAAATTGCTATTTGCCAGATTGGCTATGTTGCCTTTGAGATGGTATGGCAGCCCAGAAATTAAAATAAACCTCACCATGACATTCCATTTGAAAGGTAGACAGCCCATGGTATTCTAAATGGGGTATGTTCAATCTTTTGTAGTAGCCACTTAGTCACAAACATTGGCCCAAGTTAGCATTTATATTTGTTTGTGTGTGAAAAATACAAAAAAACGAATATGAACGCTAACTTTGGCCAGTGTTTGTGACTAAGTGGCTACTAGAAAAAACTAGACATACCCTATTTGCAATACCTTGGATTGTCTACTTTTGCAAACCGTATGCCATCATGGGGGTAATTCTTATTCCTGGGCTACCATACGCTCTCAAAGGCAACGTAACCAATTTGGTAAATTTCAATGAAAAATATTAAATGGGCAAACCTTATATTTCACCCTGTAACTTTCAAAAAAACTATAGAACCAGTACAGGGTGGTACTGTTATACTCAGGAGACTTCGCTGAACACAAATATGAATGTTTCAAAACAGTAAAACATATCACAACAATGATATCGTCAGTGAAAGTGTAGTTTTTGTTTAAAACAAATGCAAAAAAACTGCTAACTTTGGCTACTACAAAAGACTGGACATACCCCATCTTGAGCACACTGGGTTGTCTACATTTGCAAATGGTATGCCATGATGGGGTTAATTCACATTCCTGGGCTATTAAATGGTCTTAAAAGGCAATATAGACCCAGCATACCAACCTGGCAAACTGAAATAGTCAAGCCCTATATTGACCCTCTAACTTACAAAAACACTATAAAACCAGTACAGGGGGGTTACTGTTATACTCTGGAGACATCGCTGAAAACAAATATGAATGTTTCAAAACAGTTAACCTTATCACAACAATGATACCGTCAGTGAAAGTGCAGTTTTTGTTTTAAAAAAATGCAGACAAAAAAAATAAAAACTCTAACTTTTGCCAGCGTTCGTGACAAAGTGGCTACTACAAAAGACTGGACATACCCTATTTTGAATACACTGGGTTGTCTACATTTGTAAATGGTATGCCATGATGGGGTTAATTCACATTCCTGGGCAACATTGACCCATCATACCAATCTGGCAAACTGAAGTAGGCAAGCCCTATATTGACCCTGTAACTTTCAAAAACACTATAAAACCTGTACATGGGGGATACGGTTATACTCGGGAGACTTCGCTGTACACAAATATTAGTTTTTCAAAACAGTAAAACCTATCACAAGGATGATATCACCAGTGAAAGTGCAGTTTTTGTTTAAAAAAATGCAAGAAACCGCCAGTCCACAAGATGGCTGCCACCATGTGCGCGAGCTGCTAGAGAGATCGAGCTGACACTTGCTCAAAAGTGAGGAATACTGCACAGCTAAAGAGAACAGCACCCACTATTATTCTACCAGCCTAATACAAAGCAATAAAGCTGAGATCGACACCAGCGATCTACCACTCAGGCACACCCACGAGCACTCACAGAGTGGATCCTCGAAGAGAGAGACATGGCCACAGCGATGAAGCCCTGCACATCGATCCTCTCAGAGCACCGCGAGGAAGCCAACTCACATGGACTGAAAGCCCGTAGCTGTGAGGTCACCCTAAAAACAACATAGCTGCAGGGATCTAACTCCCACCCGAGGCAGACACAGGCTTTTTTTATCACAGTGGCCCACTGTGCACTGTGTTTCCTTGCAACTTGTCTCTGGTGTCTCTATAAATGGATACCAGGAGACAAAAGGGCCGGTGATCTCCCCACCGGCCCTCCATGGAAGACAGCGGGGCCGGCCCTGCATAGACCGGCAGGGGATGTCCTGGGACCTCCCCTGCTGGCCTCGGCCCATGGCCACCGCAGCCCACCGGGCATTTGCCTGTTGTGCCCGATGGCAAGTCCGGGCCTGCAACATAATAATTATTATTATTATGCCATTTATATAGCGCCATCAAATTCCGCAGCGCTTTACAATGGGTGGACGAACAGTCATGTAGTTGTAACTAGTGATGTTGCAAACCCGAAATTTTCGGTTCGCGAACGGCGAACGCAAACTTCCGCAAATGTTCGCGAACCGGTGAACCGAGCGAACCGCCATAAACTTCAATGGGCAGGCGAATTTTAAAACACACAGGGACTCTTTCTGGCCATAATAGTGATGAAAAAGTTTTTTCAAGGGGACTAACACCTGGACTGTGGCATGCCGGAGGGGGATCCATGGCAAAACTCCAATGGAAAATTACACAGTTGATGCAGAGTCTGGTCTTAATCCATAAAGAGCATAAATCACCTAACATTCCTAAATCACAATGGATATGGATTGACACCTGACATATGACATATTGACACCTTGACATATGGATTGACACCTGTCCTCAGAGACCCTGATACACACTGACAGAGCAGAATAGAGACTGTTCCTCCTACATAGGGTCACTTGGCAGATATGGATTGACACCTGTCCTCAGAGATCATGATACACACTGACACAGAGCAGAATAGAGACTGTTCCCCCTACATAGGGTCACTTGGCAGATATGGATTGACATCTGTCCTAAGGATCCCTGATACACAATGACACAGAGCAGAATAGAGACTGTTCTCCCTACATAGGGTCACTTGGCAGATATGGATTGGCACCTGTCCTCAGAGACCATGATACACACTGACAGAGAGCAGAATAGAGACTGTTCCCCCTACATAGGGTCACTTGGCAGATATGGATTGACACCTGTCCTCAGAGATCATGATACACACTGACACAGAGCAGAATAGAGACTGTTCCTCCCACATAGGGTCACTTGGCAGATATGGATTGACACCTGTCCTCAGAGCCCCTGATACACACTGACACAGAGCAGAATAGAGACTGTTCCTCCTGCATAGGGTCACTTGGCAGATATGGATTGACACCTGTCCTCAGAGCCCATGATACACACTGACACAGAGCAGAATAGGGACTGTTCCCCCTACATAGGGTCACTTGGCAGATATGGATTGACACCTGTCCTCAAAGCCCCTGATACACACTGACACAGAGCAGAATAGAGACTGCTCCTCCTACATAGGGTCAC
>CAKOES020000303.1:16575-33424 GCA_933207985.1 Pelobates cultripes
CCACTGTGAGCCTGACACACCCGCTTTGAGACAACTAACTGCTATTCAATCTATAACAGTGAAAAAAGTTTTTGGGTTTTTAAATGCACGCTATTGTGACACCAGTGAGTGAGTGGTGGCACTGGGCACAGTATCCACTGTGAGCCTGACACACCCGCTTTGAGATAACTAACTGCTATTCAATCTAAAAAAGTGAAAAAAGTTTTTTGTTTTTAAATGCAAGCTATTATGACACCAGATATGAGTGGCACTGTGAACGGGCACAATATCCACTGTGAGCCTGACACACCCGCTTTGAGACAACTAATTGCTATTCAATCTATAACAGTGAAAAAAGTTTTTTGTTTTTAAATGCAAGCTATTGTGACACCAGTGAGTGAGTGGTGGCACTGGGCACAGTATCCACTGTGAGCCTGATACACCCGCTTTGAGACAACTAACTGCTATTCAATCTACAACAGTGAAAAAAGTTTTTTGTTTTTAAATGCAAACTATTATGACACCAGATATGAGTGGCACTGTGAACTGGCAGAGTACACTCTGTAGGGCTGACACACCCGCTTTGAGACAACTAACTGCTATTCAATCTATAACAGTGAAAAAAGTTTTTTGTTTTTAAATGCAAGCTATTGTGACACCAGTGAGTGAGTGGTGGCACTGGGCACAGTATCCACTGTAGCTGACACACCCGCTTTGAGACAACTAACTGCTATTCAATCTATGACAGTGAAAAAAGTTTTTGGGTTTTTAAATGCACGCTATTGTGACACCAGTGAGTGAGTGGTGGCACTGGGCACAGTATCCACTGTGAGCCTGACACAGACGCTGGCAGACAACTAACTGCTCTTCAATCTATAACAGTGAAAAAAGTTTTTTGTTTTTAAATGCAAGCTATTGTGACACCAGTGAGTGAGTGGTGGCACTGGGCACAGTATCCACTATGAGCCTGACACACTGCTTTGAGACAACTAACTGCTATTCAATCTATAACAGTGAAAAAAGTTTTTTGTTTTTAAATGCAAGCTATTGTGACACCAGTGAGTGAGTGGTGGCACTGGGCACAGTATCCACTGTGAGCCTGACACACCAGCTTTGAGACAACTAACTGCTATTCAATCTATAACAGTGAAAAAAGTTTTTTGTTTTTAAATGCAAGCTATTGTGACACCAGTGAGTGAGTGATGGCACTGGGCACAGTATCCACTGTGAGCCTGACACAGAAGCTGGCAGGCAGGCAACTGCAATTACATTACACAGAAAAAAAAAGCAGACTGATGTTCTAGCCCTAAAAAGGGCTTTTTGGGGTGCTGTCCTTACAGCAGAGATCAGATGAGTCCTTCAGGACTGTAGTGGACACTGAATACCCTAACCTAGCTATGCATTTCCCTATCTAATCAACAGCAGCTACACTTTCCCTCCTCTCACTAAGCATGCAGCTTGAGAATGAATGTAAAATGGATGCCTTCCAGTAGGTGGGAGGGTCTGCTAGGGAGGGTGTGCTGCTAATTGGCTGGAATGTGTCTGCTGACTGTGAGGTACAGGGTCAAAGTTTACTCAATGATGACGAATAGGGGGCGGATCGAACCGCGCATATGTTCGCCCGCCGTGGCGAACGCGAACATGCTATGTTCGCCAGGAACTATTCGCCAGCGAACCGTTCGGTGCATCACTAGTTGTAACCAGACAAGTTGGACACACAGGAACAGAGGGGTTGAGGGCCCTGCTCAATGAGCTTACATGCTAGAGGGAGTGGGGTAAAGTGACACAAAAAGGTAAGGATAGTATTAGACAGTTGACCGTTGCAGAAGAGGAATCAGTCAGGAGCTATTAACAGTTTAATTGATACACTTTTATGAAGAAGTGGGTTTTTAACAATTTTTTGAATGAGTGGAGACTGGATGAGCATCTAATGGAGGATATGAGTTATTTGAATCTAATGATATATCGCTTGTGATGAAACGGTAAATAAAAATACTATTTAGTAAAATAATCATGCACTATAATACACAAATATTTCAATGAAATAAAAAGTAACAGAATAAACAACGAAGATTCCGAGTCACTTTGATAAGTCTTTACGAATGAAGACATGTTGGTAATACAAAAGCAATTACTTTTACGGTAGGAGATGAGCTGTACATTTTGTGCTTGATGCGTGTCACAGTACCTATCAATAGCGTATTTGCCATGATAGATGAAACTTCATTCTCACTCCCACCCCTGCAGATCACCAAATAGGTCATCGTCAATGACAAATGTAACATCGCTACACCGCAGATACAAAGCATTATGTGTTCTTTTCATGTAGAAACAAAGGACAACATGTCAATATGATTGGAGATGTGTAGATTAATGTACAGCAAAAAATATTGCCACTTCTTTATGAACAGATTCCTTAAGGACTGCCCAATGAGGAAACCATAGAAAAGTGTCACTTCTGGAAATAGGGAGAGATAAATGGTATGAACTCCTGCTGAAGTGAAGGTGTGTGTGTGTGTATATATATAACTAGTGAAACAGCAATTATATGGGATATATATACACATATATGTAATGACATATAAACTTTATTTCATCTCACATGAAGCTATCCTGCTTGTTAAACTGAATTGCATCTGTTTAGACGGGTGACATCCTCCCAGCAGCATTTCATTGTAGACCAAGCATATCAAACTCAAAATCTGGCAAATACCTTACATTTTCATAGAAGCGTAGGTTTATTTTAAAAAATACAGTATAACCCCCCACCCCCAGCATCCCCCTCTACTAAACCACAGCACCCCCCTCTACTAAATCCCTGTCCCCCCTCTACTAATCCACAGCACACCCCTCTACCACCCTGTGCCAAATCTGATCCTCCAGTTGACACACACACACATACTCACAAACAGACACACACATACAGACACACACACATACTCACTGAGAGATACACACACAGACATGCACACATACTGACTGACAGACACATACACAAACAAACACACACACACACACACACTCACTCACAGACACACACACACTCACTGACAGACACCCACACATACTTACTGACAGATACACACACATATTTACTGACAGACACACACACACATACTCACTGACAGACACACACACACACTCACTGACAGACACACACACATACACAGACACACACACTCAGTGACAGACACGCACACACACTTACTGACACACACACTCACTGACAGACACATACACACTCACTCACAGACACACACACTCACTGACAGACACACACACACTCACTGACAGACACACACACACACACAGTCACTGACAGACACACACATACTCACTGACAGACACACACTCACTGACAGACACACACACATACACACTCACTGACAGACACAAACACAGACACATACACCATCAATCACTGACAGACACACATACACTCATACACTTACACATTCTTGCACACACATACTTTACTTTATTGCTCTAGGGTCCTTCTGTCTGCTCCTCACTGGTCCCGCGCGCGGTTTAGTGATGCAGGATGCCGGAATATGGCGCACGGCTTCACTACAGACGGCGTGCACAAGGGAGCAGTGAGGAGCATGAACACTGAGCTCCCTCGCTGGCCCTCCTCCCCGGCCGGGTAAATGTTAGCAGTGTAGGCACCTGCAACATGGGGAAAGCAATATGTACTCACAGCTTGCCGGGCCGCAAAGATGGTCCTTGTGGGCCGCGGGTCACGAGTTTGACATGCATGTGCGCATAGGTTATAGTCAGAAATATGTAATAAGGAAACAAACCAAATTCAGAAGGAGACTTAACCAGTCTACTTTATACTGGAATACTAATGTAAAGGATAACAGCATTCTTCGTTTGGAACTTTTTCAATCTCTCATTTTTAGACAGTTGGCTAACCTCACATCCTTGACTCCCTGCTGCCTCACTGACCCTCTGACATTCTCTCTCCACAAATCTACCCTTTTCCCAATCTTTACTCTTTCAGTTGATTTTAAAAGTGACTTACATTTCCTGATGACTTGTTAATGGATATCTTTCTGT
Organism: Pelobates cultripes; assembly: GCA_933207985.1. Lineage (NCBI taxonomy): Eukaryota > Metazoa > Chordata > Amphibia > Anura > Pelobatidae > Pelobates > Pelobates cultripes. Next base: position 20,614 of record CAKOES020000303.1, read on the forward strand.
TCTATCTAAACTTATTGTATTGGCGATATGATAGATCCCTGGTGTTTATCACCACGTTGTAAACTGACGTTACTTTTATCAGTTGTGTTTGATGTTATATCTTGCATATTGTGCATACAGTAAACGTTAAACGTAAAACAAATAATATTGTTCTGTTCTTTAACCATTCAATATAGTCTGGTGACTTGTTGCACAAGGCTTGCAATGCTGTTGCATAGAGGTGTGACATACAGGCAAGTGGTACCTCGACGGCATTCCACTTGCATTGCAAATAAAACATTGGTAACAGTGGGGTATGTGATGTCTTGCACATTTTTTAGAATATAGATTGCGATTGCAAGCGTCAATAACAGGTAGAGATAGGTTGTGAGTTTTCAGTAGTTTGTGATAAGCATGCTAGCTAGATAGTCAGCTTACATAAATCAACATTAGTTATACTTAAGCTAAAGGTATAGTATGTAGAGTACATGCTGAAAAATCATAGCAGTAAAAACAAGAAGAGAATATAACATTTGGACATCATATAGCATTACTGTAAGCTTGTGAGGCACTGAGGTTCGGAGCTGTGTATGTTTGTGCCTTCTGCTCTCCATGGGTGTCAGTCCTGGTCACGCAATGTCACAGGCTTAATCTGAGGGATGATGGGCCTGGCACTGACCTGTCTGGAGGCTTTGTGTAGAGAGTCTCTGTTATTATCCGATGCCGTCTCTCGTGAAGCAGTGAGCAGTGTTTGGTGAGGTGTTCAAGGTCACAGCAGCATTGGACAGTATGTGGATATCCTTCCAACCCCAGGCTGTTACGTAGGCCTGCATCTCGATGCCACGAACTCCACAGCTTCTATAGGGGGCAATGGAGGGCCTGTTGAGCTTTGGCCGCTTGCGGCTTTGAAGCCTCCTTGTGTGTGCGCCCGGGTCTTTGCCCTTTTGGCCTCCAGCCTGGGTGGGCTCTGTGGTTTGGAGGTGTGTTGGTCATCCGTCGCTTTGCCCAAGGGTATGCCTCCCTGTCTCCGCTGCCGGCTGCCTTGCTTACCCGCTGGTCAATACCTAACTTTATTGATGTAATCATACTTTTTTCCTTAAGTTATTTTAAGCGTTATAATCATCTTCATAATATTTTGCATTTATTTTATGTCTTGAGGTTCGTATAGATAGATCATTAATTTATCCAGTGAAAATATGTGGTTTAATTTGGTAAAATAAACCTATTTGCAATTCTGGCTGGCAGTTCATAACTCGCTTGGCACTTGTCTATACCAGAGTTCCAACTTTTAATAATGCATAATATTTAATCATGAGCTACTATATTGTTCTGTAGTCTGACATTTCAGCTGGATAAATGCTATTGGATCAGTTAGATCATAAATAATCGTTATTAACTTTGAAAAGAGTATTGGGGTGGTTCGATGTTTTCACCTTCTGCAAATGATGAATGCGCTTAAATAAAGTATTGTGTTATCAGCACTTTCTTGGATAAGAGGTTTCTCCTTTGTCGTAAACATTTGTATTTTGCTTGTCTTTTGTCACAATATGTCTGAAGCTCTCTTTTGGGAAAATGACATACTTAAATCTGTAAATTTCTTGCCAATATCTGAAGCAGGGGTGCTCAAAACATAGATCCCCAGATGTTGTAGAACTACTACTCCCATGATGCTTTGCATGCCTTTGGAATGCTTTTAGATTGATAACGCATCATGGAAGCTGTAGTTATAAAACATCTAGAGATCTACCTTTTGGGCAACCCTGACCTAAAGTGTATAGTACCAACATCACCGACATATTCAGTAATGCAGTACAATCCCCAGTGTATTATTACAAGGCTCTGCGGAATATGTTGGCGCTATATAAATAATAATACTAATGCAAGATATGTTAGGAATAGGTGATGAAAACCGTGTCCAAACAGACGTCCAGTCTAAAGGAAACGGGATAGTGGAACAAATTGAAACATGGGCATGATGGAAGGTATAGTACGCATGCATCCTATATTTTGTATTTGTTAAAATGCATGTAGTGTGAAAGGGAGACATACTGTTAGAGCAGACAGTGGATAGACAGAGCTAGGTTTGCTATATGGAGAAATAAATAGTTTACTTTCTCTATATACGTTGGAATGGAGTGACACTAGACAGGTGAGAGTTTGAAGGTGTTTGTGCGAGCTGACGGTAAACACGAATAAATGCTTGTGCCTTGAGTTCCAAAAAGGTAAACAAATGTGTGTCTTCAGAAAGATAGCGGCCGGATATGGAGAGCGAGAGAAAGAGGAGACAGAGAAGAAAATGACAAGGCAGAGATTTTAGCAGGTAGAGAGTCAATGGCAGAACCATTGCTCTGAATTAACACCCTGTACATTCCATTTGGGTAGATCATCTAGGTCAGGGCTGCCCAAAAGGTAGATCCCCAGATGTTTTAAAACATGATGCTTTGTCATTCTAAGGACATGCAAAAAATATATATACTTTTATTTTTTGGAAGGGAGGGTGTGTGTGGAGGGTGCAGGGACTGAGTGGGATCTGTGGAGGGAGGGGGACAGTGCAGGGGAGAAGGTATCTGTGCAGAGGAGGGAGGGGGACTGTCAGGGTGCTGGGGAGGCAGGGGGAAAGGGGATCTGTGCAGGCAGAGAAGGGGTCTGTCAAAGTGCAGGGGAGGGAGGGGGGCTGTTGGATCTTGCTTTTGATGCTAAACTTATATATATGCATCAACTAACAAGACCAATATAATTTTCCTTTTACTGTTACGCCTATGTCTCGGATTACATCAACAAAATTAAAAATGAGGAAAAAAAAAATTGAAGTTCAAATTTTAAGCCAGAAAAGCCAACAAGTAAACTTATCTGAGTTGGAGAATTGTACCATTATAGCTTTTGGCCTTGAGATGTGAAATGAATTCAGCATTTCTCACAGCAAAAATTTGCTAAATATTCAGATGTTGTTATGTATACTTAAATAAGGAAACAAAAATGAACAGACTTGCAGTTTTTCACTGAAGTCCAAATTGTAGCTAACTGAACTCTGAAATGCCCAAAAACGCGAGTTAGAAGAAATCACCAACACAGCCATATTCACAGGTATTTTAATCTAAATTTTGCCATTTTAATCCACTATAATGAAGTCTCTATTTTTATTTTCTTATTTATCTGTATGCGTTTTACAGCCAAGTTAAATAAAAACACATTCTATGTTTCTATCCTACACAATTCTTAATGTATTTCTCCAGGAAACCCACTCTTTGAAATAAACTGGGATAATGTTCAGTAGAAGAGAAAGTAGAGAAAGAAGACAAGTATGAAGTGACTCAATTAGCCTAAGCTTTGTTTTTCTAGGACCAAATATTGCAGCCTTGTGCTCAGCCACGCGGGATGCTTGGATGTCCTTTGATTCCTGCCTCTCTAGGTGATTGATGATGGGAGTTGAGATTCGTAAAGTTCTCCTTTGCAATCTGCATACTCATTTGCATGTCAGTGGTGAGCCGCATGTGCCTTTTGAGATGCAAAGAGGTCATTTGCATTGGACATGTTGAAAGATGTTCATGTAATTCACGCAGGGTTGTCAGAATCCAGTTATTCAGAACAGTAGGACTGGACAGGACAGTTCCAAGAAGGTAGAGGAAAGAACATTTAGAGACATATTAGTTGTATTCAGTGCTACGTAGAAAGGCATAATGCAAAATACTCCAGAAACAGTGAAAATATAGAGTAAAAAAAACAAAAAGTCTGAGGTCGGCTAATCAGATAGGCTAACCAAGGTTATGAAGCAAGAAATTTAGAATAATCAATAAAGCAATCCAGGTCTGTATCAAAAACTCAGTACAGATCAAAGAATGCACTTAAGGGTAACATAAAGGTATCTCAAAATAAAACTAGATAAATGTACCCAATTTTAGGAGTGAGTTTATGGTATGGGATTAGGATGAGCCAAATTAGTAGTGCTGGGTGGGGAGAGGGTGACTTTGTGAGACTGGGATGAGGAGATAGATGGCTTTATGGTGCTGGGTTGGTGAGGTGGTGAAATCGTGGGGCTGGAGTGCAGAAGAGGTAGATAATGGCACTGTTGGGTGAAGTCAAAATAGTGAAGAGAAATTAATTGGTGGCACTGGTGAGGGGCCGAATCTAGAGAAGAACAATGTGGCGGAACCAACCTCGCCACTATGCACTGGAGAAGCCTGGTTGCCAGCCTCCTGCCATGTGACTATGGCCCCTGTGATGTATTGCCCTTTAAAGACATGATTTGGGCATAATGGATTTGTGTTGTGCTGCTGCTAGCCCTTTTAAGAACCATCTGGGGACATACTGTGGAGTTACTGGGTGGCCACCATTTCCTGTATCAGAAGCACATGGTGAGAACAATGGATGGCGGCCATTTTAACTCACAGACACTGTGTGGACTTTTCAACATGGTGCCATCTTGCCAGTATTTGTTGCACAGAGACATCGTGCGGTGGTTTTGGACTATACAGCAGGGGACACATTATACAGTGATTGTTTTTTATTTAGCCTGTGTCGGGATCCCGCGGGCGGCTGCGAGGGGAGGCTGCACTCCGCTCGCGGTACTCACCCTCCAGCCGTCCGCTGTCCCCTCCTCCTCCTGGGTCCGGCGAGCGGCATCCTTCCAGCCTCGGATGCCGCCCGCCATTCCCTCCACGTCCCCCAGCGGCAGCATACATGACGCTGCACACTGGGAGACCGCCCAAGTTTGTACACGCTGGGGTCAGTCACCTGACCCGGCGTTAAAGGCACAGTGCCTCAATCACAGTGGGAGGTCTAGATATCTCCCACGTGTGATTGTTAATTCTGATTGGAAATTATCCAATCAGAATTAACCTGATGGTTTAAATACTTACCTTTCCTGTTCCTCCCTGCCCTGTTGTGGTCTTTGCTTGCTTGTATTGCTACTTACCTTGTGTTTCTGGTTACGTACTCTCTGGCTTGTTTATCCGACTTTGTGACTTTCTCCTACCCTTTGACCTCGGCTCGTTTCACGTTATTCTGTCTTCTGGTTCCCCTTACTCGGCTTGTTTCCTGACTATTCTGTGTGTGCTTAGCCCGGCCACTCTAAGGTCCGGTACAGCACCTTTTGTGTGTGTGTGTGTGTGTGCCAGCGTGTTGGGTTCCCCGAATCGTGACAGCCTGTATATGTTCTGCAGAATCAGCATTAAACTGTATTTTCCAAAGTACTGAACGGATCTGGGTGAATTTTGGATATGTGGTTCACCCAGATCCCCCAGTTCCAAGGATATACTTTTTATGGGGTTATTGCATGTTTTGGGGTCCCTGTGATGTGTTTTATGAAACTGTATTTCTCTGGCTGTGATAATTAGATTACCCATTGTGTTCAGTAATCATATCACAGCCAGAGGGGAGGATTTTGTGTGGGAGTGTCTGGGTGTATTGTATGGATTGATTGGCTGTTTTGTAACGCCCTGTGGGCTGTACTATGTTTGTGGATTGGGAATAAAAGAGACTGTATGTGACAGTACAGGGAGTTCCTGTTTTAACCCTCAAAGTGAAGTGTCGTCTCATTATTGGGGGAAGGATTTATTGTATGCTGTTCCAGTTTGACTGCTAGGAGAGTAAACCTATTTGTATGGTCCCTATTCAACTGTCTACAGCATTCATATGCTTGAGAAAAGGTATACGCTTCTCTGGTTCGGTGATCGTGGTGTCTGCTGCAGTGCTTGGAGTCCTCAGGAAGCGCTAGGAGCATCTTTCAACGGAGGTACCCAGTCGGGGTGCCAGGTGATCCGTTACATTGGTGGCAAGCGGTGGGAGGGCGTCCTAGTGCGAGGTAAAGCAGCTCAGAGACACCGTTTGTGGAGTCACAAATTGAGGACAACGCTAGCACACGTGCAGCGCCCCGGGAGCAGAGGTATCCAGCGACTTGGAGCAGACAAGTATGGAAGGCTCTGGTGATGATTGGCTGGCCGAGGTGAGGCAGCGAGTGGCCCAGTATGGTGATAATGTGCCCATGGATATATTCCAGGCGATCTGGAACCAGGTCACAGCCGAGCAAAACACAAGGATGGACCGAGAATTCCGGCTGGCGAAAGAGAGAGAATATGCTCAGCGGAAGGAGTGTTACAGCAGCCAAAGAGAGGCTGCATTCGAGGAGGTTAACCGTTTCCCCCTGAGGCGGCCAGAGGAACCCGAAGTAGAGGTCCTCATAGACTGGTCCTGTGAGGAACCACAACAGGCAGGTGGAGATGGGACCGAGGTCTCTCCACCGGGCCCAACGGGATGCTGGGCAGCCGGCCCAGATCCCCAGCAGCAGCCGGAGTTAGCGGGTGCGGAAGCCAGTGGTCCTTACTCGCAAATGTTGAGGGACCTCACAGACTGGTCCTGGGAAGACCCACAGATGGTAGGTGGAGATGGGACTGCGGTCTCTCTACCGGCCCTACAAGGATGCTGGGCGGTCGGCCCAGATCCCCAGCGGCAGTGTGTGTTACAGGGAGCTGAAGGTGCCGTCCTTCCTCCCCAGCGGCAGTTTGAGTTACAGGGAGACAAAGGTGCCGTCCTTCCTCCCCAGCGGCAGTGTGTGTCCCAGGGAGCTGAAGGTGCCGTCCTTCCTCCCCAGAGGCAGTGTGTGTCCCAGGGAGCTGAAGGTGTCGTCCTTCCTCCCCAGCGGCAGTGTGTGCCCCAGGGAGCTGAAGGTGCGTCCTTCCTCCCCAGCGGCAGTGTGTATCCCAGGGAGCTGAAGGTGTCGTCCTTCCTCCCCAGCGGCAGTGTGTACCCCAGGGAGCAGAAGGTGCTGTCCTTCCTCCCCAGCGGCAGTGTGTATCCCAGGGAGCTGAAGCTGAAGGTGCCGTCCTTCCTTCCCCAGCGGCAGTGTGTACCCCAGGGAGCTGAAGGTGCCGTCCTTCCTCCCCAGCGGCAGTGTGTATCCCAGGGAGCTGAAGGTGTCGTCCTTCCTCCCTCCCCAGCGGCAGTATGTATCCCAGGGAGCTGAAGGTGCCGTACTTCCTCCCCAGCGGCAGTGTGTCCTGCAGGAAGCGGAGACAGTCGGTCTTGCTCCCCAGCAGCAGGACAATATATTAAAAGGGGAGACAGTTGGTCCCCCTCTCCAACAGCAGAGAGTGTTCCAGGGAGAGGAACCAGTTATCACCTCTCCCCAGCAACAGGACGAATTATTGAAAGGGGAGACAGTCGGTCTCCCCCTTCAACAGCAGAGAGAGTGTCAGGGAGAGGAGCTTGTTATCCCCTCTCCCCAGCGGCCGAAAGTATGTATGGGAGAGGAGCTTGTTACCCCTCTCCCCAGCGGCAGCTTAGCCCACCAAGGGGAGACAGTAATCTCCACAACAGTGCAGATGGGACAGTGGTCTCTGCACATGCACCACCGGGGGTAGGGGTAGGGACAGTCGGTCCTGTCCCCCAGCAGCAGGACTGTTTAGGCAAACCCCTCCAGCAACCAGGCTCCAACCAGACTACTCCCGTGGTAGTGCTGGCACCAGGACAGAGTACCGCTGGTCTCTGCCCACTCAGCAACCCACCCAGTACACTTACCAGTCACCCACACAGCCATGGTGAGGCACCTGGACACGGACAAAGTTCTCCCCTACCCAGGTGTAGTAGCCAGTTATTGTGGGTGGGCTGTATTACTGATTGTGTTTTGTGGGTGGGCTACTGGACTAACAAGGGCACTGACCGGCAGGAGGTCAGATACCCTGTTAGTCTGATTGGTAAAGGGGAGAAGTGTGGCGAAACCAACCTCGCCACTATGCACTGGAGAAGCCTGGTTGCCAGCCTCCTGCCATCTGACTATGGCCCCCTTGTGAATTCGTACTTTTGTATGCAATCTTTGGGCATGGGACCTTCTTATATTGCTGCTACTGGCCCTTTAAGGGCCATCCGTGAACATGTTCTGCCTGTTGGGAATAATGCCTTTTTAAGACTATGTAGCAAATTGCATTCAGGCTGTATTTAATATTATGTGTTCAGTATAAAGTGTGATGTGAATGCAGCATTCCCCTGATTGTTCGGTAGAATCACTTCATTCATTATATTGGGTGAAACTACCGAACAACCAGACCACCCGGGAGTAAGTGTGCCTCCAATTATCGTTTGCAACAATGTTGCAAACGGGTGATTGGCAATATGTGTAATGTGTGTTGTGTCCTCTGGGTGGCCGCCATTCGGGAAACGAACACGTGGCGGCGGCCATCTTAAACTCCCGAACAGCGGTGTTTTGCCGTCGAGTGTCTGGAACTAAAATCGGACACTCGACTAAGCAAACACCGCTGAGACCTCCAGACTTCCAGCAATTCGTGCAGAAACTACCGAACGGCGAGAAAGGATCCCACGAACAGGGGGATTCATACGAATCCTCCCCGAGCTCTGTAACACAGGCAATTCGTGTGTTTGATTCCCTTTTCTGTGACCGACTGCAGGGCCAAAATACATGGAACTATTTTCGGATACTTTTGCCATGCAGTCGGTCAAAACTTTAACCCTTTATAATTCCTGAACCCCTGGTCCGATCTGGGTGATTTTTGGATATGTGTCTCACCCAGATCAGGGTTACCAGGGGATGTAACATTTAAAGAGGTATTCCTATGTTTAGGGGTACATCCAGTATCCCAGGGAATTTATGTCTGTACTAATGGGATTATGTGTCACACTAAGGGGAGGAGATGTGTGGGAGGTAACTGGTACATTATTGGCTGGGGTACTAATTGTTGTGGATCCCTCCCTTGCATGGGAGAATGTCTTAAAAGGAGGCTGTGTGAATAAATCCTTAGATTCTGCTTAACCCTCAAAACGAAGTGTCGTCTCGTTATTGGGGGAATTGGATTGTGTGCTGACTGCCAGGAGTGTAAGCCGTTTGTATTGTTTTTCCTGTTCGGCTGCTTCCAGGGTTCCTGTGTCTGCTGTAAGAGAGTTGGTGAATACGTGCAGTTTGGAGTTCAGGAGGTTGGTGATTGCAGTAGCTGCTGGTCTATGGGAAATGGGAAAGGGGATTATCGCCTAAACGGATTTATCCCCGTTAGAGAGAAACGGTCCGTTACAACAACTAACTACTATTCAATCTATAACAGTGAAAAAAATTTTTGGTTTTTAAATGCACGCTATTTTGACACCAGTGAGTGAGTGGTGGCACTGGGCAAGTGGGCACAGTATACGCTGCGAGCCTGACACAAAGACGCTTGCAGACAACTAACTGCTATTCAAGCTATAACAGTAAAAAAAGTGTTTTGGTTTTTAAAAACACGCTATTGTGACACCAGTGAGTGAGTGGTGGCACTGGGCAAGTGGGCACAGTATACGCTGCGAGCCTGACACAAAGACGCTTGCAGACAACTAACTGCTATTCAATCTATAACAGTGAAAAAAGTTTTTTGGTTTTTAAATGCACGCTATTTTGACACCAGTGAGTGAGTGCTGGCACTGGGCAAGTGGGCACAGTATACGCTGCGAGCCTGACACAAAGACGCTTGCAGACAACTACCTGCTATTCAATCTATAACAGTGAAAAAAGTGTTTTGGTTTTTAAATGCACGCTATTGTGACACCAGTGAGTGAGTGGTGGCACTTGGCAAGTGGGCACAGTATACGCTGCGATCCTGACACACAGACGCTTGCAGACAACTAACTGCTATTCAATCTATTACAGTGAAAACATTTTTTTTTAAATGCAAGCTATTGTGACACCAGTGAGTGAGTGGTGGCACTGGGCAAGTGGGCACAGTATACACTGCGAGCCTGACAAAAGACGCTTGCAGACAACTACCTGCTATTCAATCTATAACAGTGAAAAAAGTGTTTTGGTTTTTAAATGCACGCTATTGTGACGTGAGTGAGTGGTGGCACTGGGCAAGTGGGCACAGTATACCCTGCGAGCCTGACACAAAGACGCTTGCAGACAACTAACTACTATTCAATCTATAACAGTGAAAAAAGTTTTGGGGTTTTTAAATGCACGCTATTGTGACACCAGTGAGTGAGTGGTGGCACTGGGCAAGTCGGCACAGTATACGCTGCGAGCCTGACACACAGACGCTTGCAGACAACTAACTGCTATTCAATCTATTACAGTGAAACCTATTTTTTTTTTAAATGCAAACTATTGTGACACCAGTGAGTGAGTGGTGGCACTGGGCAAGTTGACATAGTATACGTTGCGAGCCTGACACACAGACGCTTGCAGACAACTAACTGCTATTCAATCTATTACAGTGAAAACATATTTTTTTAAATGCAAGCTATTGTGACACCAGTGAGTGAGTTATGGCACTGGGCAAGTGGGCACAGTATACGCTGCGAGCCTGACAAAAGACGCTTGCAGACATCTACCTGCTATTCAATCTATAACAGTGAAAAAAGTGTTTTGGTTTTTAAATGCACGCTATTGTGACACCAGTGAGTAAGTGGTGGCACTGGGCAAGTGGGCACAGTATACGCTGCGAGCCTTACACAAAGACGCTTGCAGACAACTAACTGCTATTCAATCTATAACAGTGAAAAAAGTGTTTTGGTTTTTAAATGCACGCTATTGTGACACCCGTGAGTGAGTGGTGGCACTGGGCAAGTGGGCACAGTATACGCTGCGAGCCTGACACAAAGACGCTTGCAGACAACTAACTGCTATTCAATCTATAACAGTGAAAAAAGTGTTTTGGTTTTTAAATGCACGCTATTTTGACACCAGTGAGTGAGTGCTGGCATTGGGCAAGTGGGCACAGTATACGCTGCGAGCCTGACACAAAGACGCTTGCAGACAACTACCTGCTATTCAATCTATAACAGTGAAAAAAGTGTTTTGGTTTTTAAATGCACGCTATTGTGACACCAGTGAGTGAGTAGTGGCACTCGGCAAGTAGGCACAGTATACGCTGCGAGCCTGACACAAAGACGCTTGCAGACAACTAACTGCTATTCAATCTATAACAGTAAGAAAAGTGTTTTGGTTTTTAAATGCACGCTATTGTGACACCAGTGAGTGAGTGGTGGCACTGGGCAAGTGGGCACAGTATACGCTGCGAGCCTGACACAAAGACGCTTGCAGACAACTAACAACTATTCAATCTATAACAGTGAAAAATTTTTGGGGTTTTTAAATGCACGCTATTGTGACACCAGTGAGTGAGTGGTGGCACTGGGCAAGTCGGCACAGTATACGCTGCGAGCCTGACACACAGACGCTTGCAGACAACTAACTGCTATTCAATCTATTACAGTGAAAACATTTTTTTTTAAATGCAAGCTATTGTGACACCAGTGAGTGAGTGGTGGCACTGGGCAAGTGGGCACAGTATACACTGCGAGCCTGACAAAAGACGCTTGCAGACAACTACCTGCTATTCAATCTATAACAGTGAAAAAAGTTTTTTGGTTTTTAAATGCACGCTATTGTGACACCAGTGAGTGAGTGGTGGCACTGGGGAAGTGGGCACAGTATACGCTGTGAGCATGACACACAGACGCTTGCAGACAACTAACTGCTATTCAATCTATAACAGTGAAAAAGTGTTTTGGTTTTTAAATGCACGTTATTGTGACACCAGTGATTGAGTGGTGGCACTGGGCAAGTGGGCACAGTATACGCTGCGAGCCTGACACAAAGACGCTTGCAGACAACTAACTGCTATTTAATCTATAACAGTGAAAAAAGTTTTGGGGTTTTTAAATGCACGCTATTGTGGCACCAGTGAGTGAGTGGTGGCACTGGGCAAGTCGGCACAGTATACGCTGCGATCCTGACACACAGACGCTTGCAGACAACTAACTGCTATTCAATCTATAACAGTGAAAAAAGTTTTTTGGTTTTTAATTGCACGCTATTTTGACACCAGTGAGTGAGTGGTGGCACTGGGCAAGTGGGCACAGTATACACTGCGAGCCTGACACAAAGACGCTTGCAGACAACTAACTGCTATTCAATCTATAACATAGAAACATAGAATGTGACGGCAGATAAGAAACCATTCGGCCCATCTAGTTCGCCCACTTTTCTAAAAACTTTCTATTAGTCCCTTAGCTTCCATCTTATAGTTAGATAGCTCATGCCTATCCCATGCATGCTTAAACTCCTTTACTGTGTTAATCCCTACCACTTCAGCTGGAAGGCTATTCCATGCATCCACTACCCTCTCAGTAAAGTAATACTTCCTGATATATTTTAAACCCTTGTTCCTCTAATTTAAGACTAGTGTCCCTTGTTGTAGAAGTTTTCTTCTTTAAATATAGTCTCCTCCTTTACTGTGTTGATTCCTTTATATATTTAAATGTTTCTATCATGACCCCTGTCTCGTCTTTCCTCCAAGCTATACATGTTAAGATCCTTTAACCTTTCCTGGTAAGTTTTTATCCCGCAATCCATGAACCAGTTTAGTAGCCCTTCTCTGAACCCTCTCTAAGGTATCAATATCCTTCTGAAGATACGGTCTCCAGTACTGTACAATACTCCAAGTGAGGTCTCACCAGTGTTCTGTACAATGGCATGAGCACTTCCCTCTTTCTACTGCTAATACCTTTCCCTATACAACCATGCATTCTGCTAGCATTTCCTGCTGCTCTATTACATTGTCTGCCTACCTTTAAGTCATCAGAAATAATCACCCCTAAATCCCTTTCCTCATATGTTGAAGTTAGGACTCTATCAAATATTCTGTAATCTGCCCTTGGGTTTTTACGTCCAAGATGCATTATCTTGCACTTATCCACATTAAATGTCAGTTGCCACAATTCTGACCATTTTTCTAGTTTGCCTAAATCATTTGTCATTTGGCTTATCCCTCCTGGAACATCAACCCTGTTACATATCTTAGTATCATCATCAAAAAGACATACCCACATCAAGACCTTCTGCAATATCATCACTAATAAA
>CAKOES020000304.1:0-13714 GCA_933207985.1 Pelobates cultripes
GCATGTTCCCTTTCTTCTACACTCACTACATACAGCTTTTCTCTGTCCCAGACCACATACCAGGAGCTTCTGCCTACTAGTAAGAAGGTAAGGAGACAAGTGGACCAGCAAGTGCTAGGGGAAAGTCCTTAGAAAGCGTTGAGTGAGTGCATCATTAGATGCATTTATGCCAAGCTTAGGGTGCTGTCTGCATAGTATGCCCTTAGTTGGCCAGCTGCATGATTGGCAGGCAGCCTGACGTGCATTCATGCCAGACTGGCCTTCTAATTCTTTGAGCAGACATGTTCTCTTTTTGGGCATGTTCACCCCTTTTGGCAGGTTACGTGATTTGTGTCAGTGGCACACCCTTTTACCATGCCCATTGACTTCCTGCCTGACTGGACACTGCTGTTAGGGGTTATGGATTTACTTGAAAGATGAAAACATAAATTAGTGAGAGATTAGCCTAGGGTGTGTGTTTTCTTATAGCTGCTGTTTTCTTTCTCTCCAGCACCATCTCCATCAGATACATGACGCTTGGGAGTGTTTTACTGTTTTTGGTCGATATGATTCTGTAATTAGGCCCGTCATAATTGTCAGCACCAGGCCCACTGGGCTCTTAATCTGGCCCTGGCCAAGGGGACTTGCTGGCATTTTGGATCAGTCTGATATGTAAATGGTATATCTCCTCTCTGTAATGGCTCAAGTGAGCAAAAATCTTAATGAAGGGCAAGCTACTAAGATTTTGTCTATTCTCTTATTCTCTGTATTTACTTGAATGCATTTGCTTTTGCAAAGTTAAAAAAATATTGTAGATATGGACCTTATGCTCTCACTGTGCTTTGAGGAGTATCAACTACACTTGGCTAACAAGGCCCTAAGAAAGCGGAAACGATCATGTAGGTTGCTGCAGCTCTTGCCGAAGGAACTTCAGATCTGGACTGCTCTTGCAGACGAGATTAGTCTTATATGCAAATTGTATGGGTTCTCTCTGTAATAGCAAGACACATTTTGGAGACCTGAGCAGCGACTAACTGAATGGAACGCTACTAACATGCTATCCACTAAAGTGAGAATTTCAAGTGAACTCAGTGAATTTCAAATTCAAGGTAAATATAGCCGAACTGGAAACATTCTCTAAGTCAGATATGCTTCCACTTCGGCTGCTTTGGCCTTAAATTTGGAATTCACTTGGAGTGCTCACTTTAGTGGGTAACCCTATATGTTTTTTCCCCTTACAATATTCTCATATTACCTGTTTTTACTTCAAACACAATATCTATTGGTATAGATATAGAAAATTTATTGAAAATGCTAGACTTGTAAAATGCACATAAATAAAATGAAAAAAGTCCAAGTATAAAAGTCCAAAATCCAGCTAAACGCGTTTCACTCTTGTATGAGCTTCCTCAGTAGTGTGTGTCGAAACGATAAGCATTAGGGTTTTTTGTTTTTTTTTTACAACTGATCTATGTATGAATGTATTTATATGATTCTGTACAATCAGTACTGTTTTAGTTTTTTTGCCTTTTTTGGATGTGATATTTGAGGAGGAAAGTATATGTGCATCAGCACAAATGCAGAGTAAAAGAGGTTACTAAGCACTTGCTGCTAGAGCACTTGTACTAAATGTGCAAATTTGAATATTAAACACTTGTACATTTTTGCATCAATTTGAGTGTGATATCATCTTTAAAACTTTTGTACATATTGGGGTTTTTTTTTTTCTGAGGGCCACCTCGATACTAGCACCATTAGGTACGGGAGAGTGCTGACATGTATGAATATGTTCGATAGTACATTCCGTGCTCTGGTTATATGGCTGCGATGGAACCTCCATACACTTTTTAAACTGTATTTAAATACTGTATGTAGGAATCATTGCTGCAGTAGAGTGATGTGTTCTACCTCTCTACACTTCACAGCTTAAAGAGTTAGGAGAGGGAGAGCAACGATTTACCCTCTCACCTGGGTCTACACCAGGCTTCAATGAACCCTAGTAGTGCAATAATGTGAGCTGCATGAGCCAGAAGTCATAGCGGTCGACATTCATTGGCTGAGAGCATCAGCTGACTGCTCTCAGCCAATGATTGATATTTTTTTTTTTTTTAATTTGTATTTTATTGAGTATTTTTATCAAAAGATACAACTGATACAGAGTATATCATAGAGGTGAGCATTATTCTTGTGCCTCTTTTATAAGTCATGCATTTTAGAGTTTTGTTGCTCTTACTGAGATGTCACTCAAATGACCCTCAATTGGGTCTTGTTGTAGTCTGGTGTGTGTTCTCATCTCCTGTGAGTGTGCATGTGTGTCTATTTTGTGTGGTCTTGTGTTGTTCATTCTCTGTGGGTGCCATTGCATCTGTGTTGTCCGTGATGGGCGACAGGGCTATGTGGTGTTGCGTCTATTAGTGTGTCTGGCATTGTCTGGGGGACTGAGTGACATGGGTTGCCTTTCAGTCCGTCTTAGTGTGGGGCCGTCTCTCTCGCTGGTTATATGCGTCATGTGTGGTCTGTGAAGTATGTAGCCTGGCATGGGGTAAGGCAAATAGAGGATCAGTCCTTGTTATAGGGCTACTCTGCCCGCAGGCTCTCTGTCGACTTTTGTTGGCGTGCTCATAATCAGACGCCAGTGTTCTTTGGATCCTTGCTTGGTAGGTTCAAGGTCTTCCAGAGTTCCAGAGTCTTCCCCAGCAGATATGGTAAGTGTCTCGTTTCCCCTTTGGATGTTCAGCGTTCCATCTTCTCCCCAGCGGTACCGGACCTCCGCCTCTCTCAGTTTCTTGGCTACTGGTGCCAGTTGTCTCCTCGCCACCAGCGCCTCGAAGGGGAGATCCCCATAGATCGTCACGCAGCAGCCCTCGAGTCGGAACGTCTTGATCTCTCTGGATTTATTGAGGATAGCGGTTCTCACCGCAATGTCTCTGGTGATGACTATGGTGTCTCTCGATGCTTCTTGAGGTGCCGCTGCTGCTTTCCGGACTCTGAACGCAGAGACCACCATCCCCTCGGTAGTTGTATTCTTTAACCCCATCGAGGCCACCAATCTCTGGGTGAAGGGTAGCAGGGCTTCTTCACTCACTGTTTCCGGTATTCCCCGCATGCGGACATTCTTGCGTCTGTGGCGGGATTCCAGAGCGGTCACCGACCGGGTGAGTTTCTTCACTTTTGTGACCAGGTCCTCTACTTGGTTACGGGTGTCCTGCCTCTGGTGTTCCCGAGATTGCTCTTTATTCTCTATTTCAGAGATCCTCTTGCGGAGGTCTCCTATATCTGCCTGGGCCTCTTTCAGGTCCGATTTCCAGACTTGTCTTATGTTTTGCAGGAGGTTTTTAATGTCACCTTTTGTTACTGGGGAGGCGTCAGAGTCCGTTTCTGGGTAGTCTTCTCCCGGTTCAGGTGAGGTGGCAATGTCTTCCTCCTCCTGGGATGCTTCTGAGGCCTCCTCTTCAGCCTGGGCCGCGGGCGCCATTTTAGCGGGAGCCGCGGTCGCGGCTGTGGGCCTCTCAAATGAGAGCCTTATGTCCGGCATTCTCGGGGTCGCTGGTGGCTGATATTTTCTATTTTTGCGCCCCATGGTCGTCTCTGTTGGAGGGTACGTCGGGCTGTCGCCTGTGGGCTCTTGTGTTCCGGGTGTGCGGCTATATTTAACACTCTGTCCCGGAGCTCCAGAGGTTTGCGTCCGCTCTGGTGCTCGTCTAGCGCCAATGATTGATATTTTGTTCAATGAAAGCTGCACACATTTGACATTTGCCAGCCTGGAACTCTAATTCAGCACTAGATGTTGATCTCCCTCCTATGACGCTGCAGGAGGTGGAGTTACACTTGCGTCAGCAGACGTGGTTTATCTCTGATAAGGTTGCACTCACAAGATGAGAGGACAATATGGGCATATAACGATCCTGAGATTTGACGGACAAAAGGAGTCTTTTGCTTCACCTTTAAAAAGGGAGAGAGGGCGGAGGGACCACAACAGCACTTTGTTATTTACTTTTAAATTATATATTTTTTTTATTATTGTTTTGTATTTATTATTTATGCCAGTACTTGTTTAAGGGAAGAGGGATGCCGGCACCGTGATTCCCCGAGTATTGTGACGAGCTGGATTATTACTTTCATTGTGTGAGTGCAATTTAATAAATATTTTTCTTCATTACTATATTGGTGCACTATGGTCTGTGTGTCTCCCTTTTTAAAGGTGAAGCAGAAGACTCCTTTTGTCCGTCAAATCTCAGGATCGTTATATTCCCATATTGTCCTCTCATCTTGTGAGTGCAACCTTATCAGCGCACAATTTGTTGTTTTAATTTATTGCACTATATACTTTCTTGTTTATTCTTTTTTGTAGATTGTATCTTTTATATTTGTATTAAAAAGATCTGAGGGGTCTTCTTACAATCATACATTTGGTAATAAGTTTTATTTTACTTTTACCTTTGGGGAGCACGTGTGTTATATTTGAACATATTTTTCCTGTGGTTTATCTCTGTATCTGCAGCAAAGTGAAACACTGAACATACAAACTGCAGGCACCATGACTACTTCAAACCACTGCTGATGTGATCATGGTGCTTGGACTGACCCGTTAATATTTATCATAGTTACACCAATAAAGGACATATTCCAGGAAAGTATTTCCTGGTTTACACTTATACAGAATAATGGCGTCTGTTCACCACTAATTGTTCTCTATAAAGAAATCTACGTGGAAACTCATGTATATATAGTAATGAACAATGTAAAATGGCACTGTCAAATAAATGATAATCATATCTAAAACAGCTGCCATATTGTCTGACTCGCTTGGCTAAATACACAATAAAGTAACATTAATCACTTTATACTCTAGAGCCACTGTGGTAAAGGAAATGTGATAATATTCATTCACAGGCTTTTATACTCTGTTGATGTGACTATTACAGAAATAAGACTCTCCGAGCTTCTAGGCATTTAATTACGTTGATATGAGAGTCCAGGGGAAAGAGTTAAAACAGTATACAATTTATGTGGTTTTGTGCTATTGAGATAACTATCCAAATAAATGAAAGGAACTCTCTAGGTCAACTGAGGGCCAATTTCTCCCATGAGCTCTTGTGTTAAGAAACTACAAAAGAGATCTGAACGCAAGGGAACAGCAAAACGCGCAATCAGAAATTATGAACTTTGGAAGGCCACATTCTTCATTCAAACTAAAATACCATTACGAAGGTAATGGTTTCTCAACTCATACAACAACTTCTGCTTCCACAGTTTCATTACTTTATTTCTTCATTTTTATTCTACAGTTACCTCACATATTTAAAAAAAAAAAAAAAACTGTATATTTGTTTATTTAGGTAGAAATAATAGCTGCAATTAAACCAGTGATGCAGATGTAAAATAATAGAGAATAGTAGCTAGTAAAACCATTTTCTTATTGGACTAAAAGCATTTTGGAGCCAAGTTTTGGTTCCAAAATAATTTTAGTCCAATAAAAAGTATTTTTGCCATTATTACATGTATTTTAATACAGACTGCACGTTTGTCAAGTGTTCTTTTTTGAATGCATTATTGTGTCTCTTGTTTTCTTATATCCCACTTTTAGATTGTAAGTTTGTTTGAGCAGAATGGTCCTAAACTCTGGAATATAAATGCATGAGGGATGTAGTTCAGTAGTCATCTTTGTAGTACAAAACGTAGGCGGGGATATCATGCATAGCTGTATTACTGGAGTAAAATGGAACTATTGCTGGTTAGATGGGGTGGAAAGAAATGGTGGATGAAGCAGCTATATTTTTGAAAAAAAAAAAAAAAGAAACCACAAAAAAAAAACAAAACACACAAATCATGTAACCTACATATTGAACAAATATGTTGGTACCTTGATTGTCCCATTTTGTTGTTTTAATATGCTGCTTCCAATATAAAATGACACAACTACGCCTACTGTTTTGGGGAGACAGATTTAATGTAGAATTGAAGTGTAAATGATGATAAAAATAGACACTCTATCACACATTGCATTTAATGCTTTTGAAAATATTTTGCATTTGCCAGGACTTGCAAAACATTAAAGGGACACTATAGTCACTTAAACAACTTTATCTTAATGAAGCAATTCTGGTGTATAGATCAGGCCCATGCAGTCTCACTGCTCAATACTGTGCCA
The DNA here is from genome assembly GCA_933207985.1 of Pelobates cultripes. NCBI lineage: Eukaryota > Metazoa > Chordata > Amphibia > Anura > Pelobatidae > Pelobates > Pelobates cultripes. Next base: position 6,131 of record CAKOES020000304.1, read on the forward strand.
TTTAGGAGTTTAATCACTTTGTTTATGCAGACCTAGTTACACCTCCCTGCATGTGACCTACACAGTCTCCCTACATATTTCCTGTAAAGAAGAATCTAATTTTTAAACTTCCTTTATTGCACAGTCTGTTTAATTTAGAATTTCTTATGCTCTGTTAATAGCCTAAGAGAGCCTGCAGAAACCTCTATGTGATTCATTCAAACAGAGCAGGAGATACAAACTTCTAAAATAACTGACTGAAAATTAAACATTTTGTTTTCCCCATGTAGGCTGTGTGAGTCAAGGCCAAGGGAAACCAACATGATTTAACTCCTGAATGGCAAAAAATTGAGCAGTGAGACTGCAGGGGCATGATCTATATATATTCTATACAGTAAAACAGTTTTAAGTTAAAGTTTGTTTCAGTGTTTAGACTCTAAGAATGATGTTAGATATACCTGTGGTGTACCAAGAGATAACCCTATTAACCCTAAAAAAAAAAAGTGTGGGGGGGGGGGGAGCAGTTAAAGTGAAAGTTTAAAATTATGGTGAAACTAACACAGTAAAAAGGTCTCAGTCAGGAATGGAAAACTCTTACTTGACATCTGCATAGTCGCCTTTTCGGCATATGCGGTATAAAAACCCCCCAAAAGGTACCGAGACACCTTATATTTGGGAAAGTTATCACAGCTTTATTAATAAAAGAAACAAATTATTAAAGGTCATTGTCAACATATTTAACATAACATCTGAGCCCAACTCTTAACAATTCGACCCTGACAATGACCCCCGTAAAACAATATTAGCATAAATAACATCTAACCTTAACCATTGCCACCGTGGGCATGATTTACCATGTTCCACCGTGTAGGGGTACACCAAGATGCACCAGGTTCGGAGCTACCGACGAGCTCGAACCAACCAAAATCTATCCAAACCTAGCAGTTCTTAGCAAACTAAACTATGCTTTGGACAAACAACCTACACCCCAACTTATTTATCCACCCTCCCCCCCCCATTGGACCAAACGGGATCTAGACCCTACTTAAAGGGAGGGTGGGACAAAACAGGTAAGTGAGGATTAATTAAGATGGCCCTTGATCTAAAATGGCTGCTTTATGTACACCCATAATGCAAAAACCCCACCCCCACATTATCACCTCCTATGCCTGTCTCCAAGCCATGTCAAGGCCCATTCCACTTAGTTGCACTGCTTCATTGTTAACAAAAAAAAAAAAAGAGTTACAATGACTTGTTTTGAGGTACATGAGTTCATTTAGTGCCACACATCACCTATAATCATTACTATAGTAATTACAAAACTCATGAAATTGACATTTTATTTGTCATTAACCTTATGATCTTGCCATGTTGATGTTGAGATCTTGTAATTAACAGTGACAAAAAAAAAAGTTAAGCCGTTAGTTGATCATTTCTAACTTTGACGCCACTAACAGCAGAGAACATCTTGAATAGTGAAGCTGCCTTCAACATGGATGCTGTGCAGGAGGTGGGAGGGTGGGTCTGCTGGAGATTGGCTGACTGGCGCTCGCCACGAACCGTACCGTTCGCGAACGGTTCGCGGGAAGTTCGCGACATCACTAATCTTGAATTGTTAATACAGTAAAGGCAAACAAGCAACACTGGCCGCAGTTCAGAAACCATTTTCAAACATTAAGTGCAGGATCGTGACTGAGGCCTTAGTCATTTGCAATCTTGTCAAGTAACTCTCCGAGCACCCTAACCACTGCCATAACACCTACATCTGTGGAATCAGGATTCTTTCACACGAAAAGCCAGATTGCTCTATAATAAAAGGTGAGTTGATTCAAGGCCATGCTCATTGGCTGAGACTGCTCAGCTTATGTTCTCAGCCAATCATTGCAATGCTGCATTGCTTTGTGTCGTGACATCCAACAGACGCTACACTGGTGCCTGGCTCAACCCAGATAACTGACAACTTACCTTGAGATGAAGCCAAGGCATTGATGGCACCATAATCACTACTGCTATTTATAGTGGTTATGTTGTTTGGAGTGTTACTTTAGCTATACGTACATTTTACATATTACCTACTTCATGCTGCACAAATTAGCCCAGAATGTGGGGAAATACTCTGAATTAAATTCAGCTGTCAGCTAAGAATTTACATGCACAAAAAAAAAAAAAAAAAAGCCAGAGTTTGATTTAGCACCTCTTAAAAATTATTAGAAAATAAAGCCAATATGCATTTTCTGGCAAAGGAAAGAAACACATGGTTTTAAACACCCACACAGATCATTTTCTAAACATAATTTGCTACTCAAGAATTTAGGAATGATAATATTTGCAAGCAAAATTTAAGGACTGAATTAAAGGGAGAGTCACATTTGCCTGAGGTTTTATTGCAGGAAGATTCATTATGAGGATGTGCTAGTTCAAGCGAATTTGCAGTACTTTTATCAAATTGATGGCAACGATACATTTTGTTTCCTGGAGTATCTTAAAGACTTTTAATTAAATTGGGAGAATATTTTCCAGGCTGGAGTCCTGCTGCCGCAAGTCTTTTTTTTCTTTTCTCTCAGCTCTGATTCATTACTCTGCATTATTTTTTTCATTTTGAAATAATCTTTAAAGACCTTCTCCAAGGGAGATTAAACATCTAATACGTCATAAATAAACTTATACAGCACTTTGCCATCATGACCATGTACGCAAAAGGATTTGCTGTGATGCTTAATGTAGCAAATAAGCAGTTTGCTCAAATGAGTTCTGCTATCGTTTTATCATTTGACAGATTACATTATTTTCCTTGAATCCATTGATTTAGAAATAGTTGTTTCATTATAGAGATTTTCCTGGCGAGGGTTTTTTCTTAAACGCTGGCGACCTATTCTGCCCTGCCCCAAAATCCCCATTAAAAATAGTACTGCATAGTTACAATGACTTCAGGGCAGGGCCAGATTAAGAGCCCAGTGGGCCTGGTGCTGACAATTATTATGGGGCCTAATTACAGAATCTTATCGACCAAAAAACAATAAAACATTCATACCTCCAAGCGTCATGTTTCTGATGGAGATGGAGGGAAACTCCAAGGATGCAGCTATAAGAAAACACACACTATGCTAATCTCTCTAATTTATTCTTTCGTGTTTCAAGTAAATCCATACCCCCTAACAGCAGTGTCCAGTGAAGCAGGAAGTCAATGGGTGGGGTAAAAGGGTGGGCCACTGATGCGAATCACGTGACCAGAACTGCCAAAAGGGGCAAACATGCCCAAAAAGGGGGCATGTCTGTCCAAAGAATTAGAAGGCCAGCCTGGCATCAGTGTCCCCATGTCGCCCAGTCCCTTAGTCTCCCAGTGTCTGTGTCCTCATTTCTCCCCGTGTCCCCATGTCTGTGTTTCCCGTGTCACTAGGATACTAGAGACATGGAGACACAGTGAGCCATGGAGACACAGTGAGCCATGGAGACACAGGGAGAAATTGGGACACAGACACTAGGAACAGACACTGGCAGACTAGGAGGCATGGGAACACAGACACTGGGAGACATTGGGACACAGACACTGGATGGGAGACATTGAGACACTGTGTCCCTAGTGTCTCCATGTCCCAACGTGTCTCCCTATGTCTGCATTTCCCCCCCCACCCTTCACTTCCCTGAGCTGTAGTCTGTCTCTGCAGGCTCAGAGCTTCTGCCTGAACTCTGTGCTGTGTAGCTGCTCCCCTGCGGATCAGTGAGTGAGAGAGGCAGGGAGGGATATGCTGTAACTTCCTATCCCTGCCTCTCTCCACACACAGTGACCCCTACTGGCTGGTGCTAGTATTGCAGAGTAATCTCCGTTTATACTGAGAAAAATATCTGCATTTGTATTGCCGGTATTACTGCAATGCCAGCATGGTCAGGCAGCCTCAAATACTGGCTGTGCTGGTAAAATACCAGTCAGGTGGCAAACCCAAGAGTAGTGTGTAAAAAAATAAAATAAAAATATATATATATATATATTTTTTTAATGGAGCTATTCCATGGGCCTGGAGCTGCAGCTCCATCAGCCCCTATGTTAATCCGGCCCTGCTTCGGGGGGGTAGGTGTGTGAAAACAGAAGACTAGTGGTTGTGAGTGGGTGTGTGGCCAGGGGCAGACTGTGGTGAGAAATTTTAGGTAACATAATTTATGTAACTATAATAATATTTAGAACAGGAACAAGGTATCTTATTTACACAGACTGATTTCTAAACATATTTATTATAGTTTAAAGACACATTGCTGGGAGTATTACTGTGTCTGTTCTACACTCAGACAAAACAATATGGAGCTACAAGAAAAGGACAGAGGGATCTGGGCCCATACTAAGGACTGTCTCTCCTAAATAGGGACAGTTGGGTGGTATGGGTACTGCATAGTTATCTCTGCAACCTGCCCAGTCATTGCTATGGTACCTTCATTAGGTGTGCTCCTTGTAGAACAGGTCATATACCTCTAAAACTAGCCCTGATTGTGACCAAACACATGCACCTACACTGCATATGTTAAAGGACCATTAGTTCCTGTCCCTAGGTAGGATGTGTCCTGCTGAGGTGTTATGGAAGACCAGGATGCTTCAATAGTGTCCTTCAGCTCTTCTGCATTATTCGGTCTCATGTCTCATCTTTCTCTTGGCAATGCCCCATAGATTCCCTGTGGGGTTCAGGTCAGGCGAGTTTGCTGGCCAATCAAGCACAGTCATTGAACCAGGCTTTGGTGCTTTTGGCAGTGTGGGCAGGTTCCAAGTCCTGCTGAAAAATGAAGTCATCATCCCCATAAAGCTAGTCTGTGGAAGGAAGCATGAAGTGCTCCAAAATCTCCTGGTAGACGGCTACGTTGACCCTGGACTTAATGAAGCACAGTGGAAAAACAACCCCCAACACCAGCAGATGACCTGGCTCCCCAAATCAACACAGACTGGAAACTTCACACTGGACTTCAAGCATCTTGCAGTGTGTGCCTCTCCATTCTTCCTCCAGACCCTGGGTCCTTTGTTTCCAAATGAGATGCAAAAGTTGCTCTAATCAGAAAAGACCACTGAGCAAAAGACCAGGTAAGACGTTTCTGACGTTGTTTGTTGTTCAGGAGCGGCTTGACAAGAGGAATACGACATCTGAAGCCCATGTCCAGGATCCGTCTGTGTGTGGTGGCTCTTGATGCACTCCTTGTGAAAAGTCCCCAACACTTTTGAATGGCCTTTTCCTGACAATCTTCTCTAGGCTGCGGTCATCCCTGCTGCTTGTGCACTTTTTTCTTCCACATCACTTTCTATTAATGTGCTTTGATACAGCACTTTGGGAACATCCAACTTCCTTCGCAATTACCTTTTGAGGCTTTCCTCCTTACGGAGGGCGTCATTTATGGTTTTTTGCATAACTGTCAAGTCAGCAGTCTTGCCCATGATTGTGATTCCTACTGAACCACACAGACTATTTAAAGGCTCAGAAACCCTTTGCAGTTGTTATGGCCAGGGCCGGACTGGGGAAAAAATTCGGCCCGGGCATTTTTAATTACAGCGGCCCACTGAAAAGGGGGCGGGGCCAGATAGGGTGTGTTTTGTCATCCCCAATGACAAGCACGCCCCATCTCAAAGTGAGCATGTTGGTTCAATGCTCTTCCAGGGCATGAGAAAAGGGCCCTGTATTTGATCTGCACAGCGCAAGCAAATTTAATAACATGCTTGCATTGTGTTTGCTTGAAACTTGTCTCAGGGGTTTCCATAATTGGAATACTCACTGTATCCCATTTATGAAGACACTATGTGTTTGCTTAAAGGATATCTAGTGTGTTCATAGGGGATCCTGAGTGTGTATGTCAGAAATGTAGTGTGTGTGTAAGTGGTGCAGCGTCTGTGTGTAGGGGATCTAGTGTGTGTTTGAAGGACTCAGGAGTGCGTATAGGAGATCTAGTGAGTGTGTGACTGGTGCAGTGTGTTTGGGGGGTGCTGTGTGTGTGAGGGGTGTAGTGTGCATTTGTGAGGAGTATAGTGTGTGTGGGAGGGTGCAGTATGTGTGTGGGAGGGTGCTGTGTGTGAGGGCGCTGTGTGTGAGGGCACTGTGCGAGGGTTCTGTGTATTTGAGGGTGATGTGTATTTGAGGGTGATGTGTATTTGAGGGTGATGTGTATTTGAGGGTGATGTGTGTGTGTGTGTGTGTTGGGGTGCTGTGTGTGTGTTGGGTTGCTGTGTGTGTGTTGGGTTGCTGTGTATGTGTTGGGGTGATGTGTGTGTGTGTGTGTGCTAGGTTGCTGTATGTGTTAGGGTGCTGTGTCAATGTTAGGATGCTGTGTCAATGTTAGGGTGCTGGTGTTAGGGTGCTGTGTGTGTGTGTGTTAGGATGCTGTGTCAATGTTAGGGTGCTGGTGTTAGGGTGCTGTGTGTGTTTTAGGGTGCTGTGTGAGTGTCAGGGTGCTGTGTGTGTGTGTTAGGGTGCTGTGTGTGTGTTAGGGTGATGTGTCAATGTTAGGGTGCTGGTATTAGGGTGCTATGTGTGTGTTGGGGTGCTGGTGTTAGGGTGCTGTGTGTGTGTTATGGTTCTGTGTCAATGTTAGGGTGCTGGTGTTAGGGTGCTGTGTGTGTGTTAGGGTTCTGTGTCAATGTTAGGGTGCTGGTGTTAGGGTGCTGTGTGTGTTAGGGTGCTGGTGTTAGGGTACTGTGTGTGTGTTAGGTTGCTGTGTGTGTGTTAGGGTGCTGTGTCAATGTTAGGGTGCTGGTGTTAGGGTGCTGTGTGTGTGTTAGGGTGCTGTGTCAATGTTAGGGTGCTGGTGTTAGGGTGCTGTGTGTGTTTTAGGGTGCTGTGTGAGTGTTAGGGTGCTATGTGTGTGTTAGGGTGCTGTGTGTGTGTTAGGGTGATGTGTCAATGTTAGGGTGCTGGTATTAGGGTGCTGTGTGTGTGTTGGGGTGCTGGTGTTAGGGTGCTGTGTGTGTGTTAGGGTTCTGTGTCAATGTTAGGGTGCTGGTGTTAGGGTGCTGTGTGCGTGTTGGGGTGCTGGTGTTAGGGTGCTGTGTGTGTTAGGCTTCTGTGTCAATGTTAGGGTGCTGGTGTTAGGGTGCTGTGTGTGTTAGGGTTCTGTGTCAATGTTAGGGTGCTGGTGTTAGGGTGCTGTGTGCGTGTTGGGGTGCTGGTGTTAGGGTGCTGTGTGTGTTAGGGTTCTGTGTCAATGTTAGGGTGCTGGTGTTAGGGTGCTGTGTGTGTTAGGGTGCTGTGTCAATGTTAGGTGCTGGCGTTAGGGTGCACTGTGTCGCGTGTTGGGGTGCTGGTGTTGGGGTGCTGTGTGTGTTAGGGTGCTGTGTGTGTTAGGGTTCTGTGTCAATGTTAGGGTGCTGTGTGTGTGTTAGGGTGCTGTGTCAATGTTAGAGTGCTGGTGTTAGGGTGCTGTGTGTGTTAAGGTGCTGTGTCAATGTTAGGGTGCTGGTGTTAGGGTGCTGTGTCAATGTTAGGGTGCTGTGTGTGTTAGGGTTCTGTGTCAATGTTAGGGTGCTGGTGTTAGGGTGCTGTGTGCGTGTTGGGGTGCTGGTGTTAGGGTGCTGTGTGTGTTAGGGTTCTGTGTCAATGTTAGGGTGCTGGTGTTAGGGTGCTGTGTGTGTTAGGGTGCTGTGTG
>CAKOES020000304.1:13814-33413 GCA_933207985.1 Pelobates cultripes
TGCATCTCTTGCCGAAGGAACTTCAGATCTGGACTGCTCTTGCAGACGAGATTAGTCTTATATGCAAATGGTATGGGTTCTCTCTGTAATAGCAAGACACATTTTGGAGACCTGAGCAGCGACTAACTGAATAGAACGCTACTAACATGCTATCCACTAAAGTGAGAATTTCAAGTGAACTCAGTGAATTTCAAATTCAAGGTAAATATAGCCGAACTGGAAACATTCTCTAAGTCAGATATGCTTCCACTTCGGCTGCTTTGGCCTTAAATTTGGAATTCACTTGGAGTGCTCACTTTAGTGGGTAACCCTATATGTTTTTTCCCCTTACAATATTCTCATATTACCTGTTTTTACTTCAAACACAATATCTATTGGTATAGATATAGAAAATTTATTGAAAATGCTAGACTTGCAAAAAGCACATAAATAAAATGAAAAAAGTCCAAGTATAAAAGTCCAAAATCCAGCTAAACGCGTTTCACTCTTGTATGAGCTTCCTCAGTAGTGTGTGTCGAAACGATAAGTATTAGGGTTTTTTGTTTTTTTTACAACTGATCTATGTATGAATGTATTTATATGATTCTGTACAATCAGTACTGTTTTAGTTTTTTTGCCTTTTTTGGATGTGATATTTGAGGAGGAAAGTATATGTGCATCAGCACAAATGCAGAGTAAAAGAGGTTACTAAGAACTTGCTACTAGAGCACTTGTACTAAATGTGCAAATTTGAATATTAAACACTTGTACATTTTTGCATCAATTTGAGTGTGATATCATCTTTAAAACTTTTGTACATATTGGGGTTTTTTTTTTCCCGAGGGCCACCTCGATACTAGCACCATTAGGTACGGGAGAGTGCTGACATGTATGAATATGTTCGATAGTACATTCCGTGCTCTGGTTATATGGCTGCGATGGAACCTCCATACACTTTTTAAACTGTATTTAAATACTGTATGTAGGAATCATTGCTGCAGTAGAGTGATGTGTTCTACCTCTCTACACTTCACAGCTTAAAGAGTTAGGAGAGGGAGAGCAACGATTTACCCTCTCACCTGGGTCTACACCAGGCTTCAATGAACCCTAGTAGTGCAATAATGTGAGCTGCATGAGCCAGAAGTCATAGCGGTCGACATTCATTGGCTGAGAGCATCAGCTGACTGCTCTCAGCCAATGATTGATATTTTGTTCAATGAAAGCTGCACACATTTGACATTTGCCAGCCTGGAACTCTAATTCAGCACTAGATGTTGATCTCCCTCCTATGACGCTGCAGGAGGTGGAGTTACACTTGCGTCAGCAGACGTGGTTTATCTCTGATAAGGTTGCACTCACAAGATGAGAGGACAATATGGGCATATAACGATCCTGAGATTTGACGGACAAAAGGAGTCTTTTGCTTCACCTTTAAAAAGGGAGAGAGGGCGGAGGGACCACAACAGCACTTTGTTATTTACTTTTAAATTATATATATTTTTTATTATTGTTTTGTATTTATTATTTATGCCAGTACTTGTTTAAGGGAAGAGGGATGCCGGCACCGTGATTCCCCGAGTATTGTGACGAGCTGGATTATTACTTTCATTGTGTGAGTGCAATTTAATAAATATTTTTCTTCATTACTATATTGGTGCACTATGGTCTGTGTGTCTCCCTTTTTAAAGGTGAAGCAGAAGACTCCTTTTGTCAAATCTCAGGATCGTTATATTCCCATATTGTCCTCTCATCTTGTGAGTGCAACCTTATCAGCGCACAATTTGTTGTTTTAATTTATTGCACTATATACTTTCTTGTTTATTCTTTTTTGTAGATTGTATCTTTTATATTTGTATTAAAAAGATCTGAGGGGTCTTCTTACAATCATACATTTGGTAATAAGTTTGATTTATTTTACTTTTACCTTTGGGGAGCACGTGTGTTATATTTGAACATATTTTTCCTGTGGTTTATCTCTGTATCTGCAGCAAAGTGAAACACTGAACATACAAACTGCAGGCACCATGACTACTTCAAACCACTGCTGACGTGATCATGGTGCTTGGACTGACCCGTTAATATTTATCATAGTTACACCAATAAAGGACATATTCCAGGAAAGTATTTCCTGGTTTACACTTATACAGAATAATGGAGTCTGTTCACCACTAATTGTTCTCTATAAAGAAATCTACGTGGAAACTCATGTATATATAGTAATGAACAATGTAAAATGGCACTGTCAAATAAATGATAATCATATCTAAAACAGCTGCCATATTGTCTGACTCGCTTGGCTAAATACACAATAAAGTAACATTAATCACTTTATACTCTAGAGCCACTGTGGTAAAGGAAATGTGATAATATTCATTCACAGGCTTTTATACTCTGTTGATGTGACTATTACAGAAATAAGACTCTCCGAGCTTCTAGGCATTTAATTACGTTGATATGAGAGTCCAGGGGAAAGAGTTAAAACAGTATACAATTTATGTGGTTTTGTGCTATTGAGATAACTATCCAAATAAATGAAAGGAACTCTCTAGGTCAACTGAGGGCCAATTTCTCCCATGAGCTCTTGTGTTAAGAAACTACAAAAGAGATCTGAACGCAAGGGAACAGCAAAACGCGCAATCAGAAATTATGAACTTTGGAAGGCCACATTCTTCATTCAAACTAAAATACCATTACGGAGGTAATGGTTTCTCAACTCATACAACAACTTCTGCTTCCACAGTTTCATTACTTTATTTCTTCATTTTTATTCTACAGTTACCTCACATATTTAAAAAAAAAAAAAAACTGTATATTTGTTTATTTAGGTAGAAATAATAGCTGCAATTAAACCAGTGATGCAGATGTAAAATAATAGAGAATAGTAGCTAGTAAAACCATTTTCTTATTGGACTAAAAGCATTTTGGAGCCAAGTTTTGGTTCCAAAATAATTTTAGTCCAATAAAAAGTATTTTTGCCATTATTACATGTATTTTAATACAGACTGCACGTTTGTCAAGTGTTCTTTTTTGAATGCATTATTGTGTCTCTTGTTTTCTTATATCCCACTTTTAGATTGTAAGTTTGTTTGAGCAGAATGGTCCTAAACTCTGGAATATAAATGCATGAGGGATGTAGTTCAGTAGTCATCTTTGTAGTACAAAACGTAGGCGGGGATATCATGCATAGCTGTATTACTGGAGTAAAATGGAACTATTGCTGGTTAGATGGGGTGGAAAGAAATGGTGGATGAAGCAGCTATATTTTTGGAAATAAAAAACACAAATCATGTAACCTACATATTGAACAAATATGTTGGTACATTGATTGTCCCAGTTTGTTGTTTTAATATGCTTCTTCCAATATAAAATGACACAACTGCGCCTACTGTTTTGGGGAGACAGATTTAATGTAGAATTGAAGTGTAAATGATGATAAAAATAGACACTCTATCACACATTGCATTTAATGCTTTTGAAAATATTTTTCATTTGCCAGGACTTGCAAAACATTAAAGTGACACTATAGTCACTTAAACAACTTTATCTTAATGAAGCAATTCTGGTGTATAGATCAGGCCCATGCAGTCTCACTGCTCAATACTGTGCCATTTAGGAGTTTAATCACTTTGTTTATGCAGACCTAGTTACACCTCCCTGCATGTGACCTACACAGTCTCCCTACATATTTCCTGTAAAGAAGAATCTAATTTTTAAACTTCCTTTATTGCACAGTCTGTTTAATTTAGAATTTCTTATGCTCTGTTAATAGCCTAAGAGAGCCTGCAGAAACCTCTATGTGATTCATTCAAACAGAGCAGGAGATACAAACTTCTAAAATAACTGACTGAAAATTAAACATTTTGTTTTCCCCATGTAGGCTGTGTGAGTCAAGGCCAAGGGAAACCAACATGATTTAACTCCTGAATGGCAGAAAATTGAGCAGTGAGACTGCAGGGGCATGATCTATATATATTCTATACAGTAAAACAGTTTTAAGTTAAAGTTTGTTTCAGTGTTTAGACTCTAAGAATGATGTTAGATATACCTGTGGTGTACCAAGAGATAACCCTATTAACCCTAAAAATAAAAAAAGTGGGGGGGGAGCAGTTAAAGTGAAAGTTTAAAATTATGGTGAAACTAACACAGTAAAAGGGTCTCAGTCAGGAATGGAAAACTCTTACTTGACATCTGCATAGTCGCCTTTTCGGCATATGCGGTATAAAAACCCCCCAAAAGGTACCGAGACACCTTATATTTGGGAAAGTTATCACAGCTTTATTAATAAAAGAAACAAATTATTAAAGGTCATTGTCAACATATTTAACATAACATCTGAGCCCAACTCTTAACAATTCGACCCTGACAATGACCCCCGTAAAACAATATTAGCATAAATAACATCTAACCTTAACCATTGCCACCGTGGGCATGATTTACCATGTTCCACCGTGTAGGGGTACACCAAGATGCACCAGGTTCGGAGCTACCGACGAGCTCGAACCAACCAAAATCTATCCAAACCTAGCAGTTCTTAGCAAACTAAACTATGCTTTGGACAAACAACCTACACCCCAACTTGTTTATCCACCCTCCCCCCCCCATTGGACCAAACGGGATCTAGACCCTACTTAAAGGGAGGGTGGGACAAAACAGGTAAGTGAGGATTAATTAAGATGGCCCTTGATCTAAAATGGCTGCTTTATGTACACCCATAATGCAAAAACCCCACCCCCACATCATCACCTCCTATGCCTGTCTCCAAGCCATGTCAAGGCCCATTCCACTTAGTTGCACTGCTTCATTGTTAACAAAAAAAAAAAGAGTTACAATGACTTGTTTTGAGGTACATGAGTTCATTTAGTGCCACACATCACCTATAATCATTACTATAGTAATTACAAAACTCATGAAATTGACATTTTATTTGTCATTAACCTTATGATCTTGCCATGTTGATGTTGAGATCTTGTAATTAACAGTGACAAAAAAAAAAAGTTAAGCCGTTAGTTGATCATTTCTAACTTTGACGCCACTAACAGCAGAGAACATCTTGAATAGTGAAGCTGCCTTCAACATGGATGCTGTGCAGGAGGTGGGAGGGTGGGTCTGCTGGAGATTGGCCGGGATGTGTCTGCTGACTGGCGCTCGCCACGAACCGTACCGTTCGCGAACGGTTCGCGACATCACTAATCTTGAATTGTTAATACAGTAAAGGCAAACAAGCAACACTGGCCGCAGTTCAGAAACCATTTTCAAACATTAAGTGCAGGATCGTGACTGAGGCCTTAGTCATTTGCAATCTTGTCAAGTAACTCTCCGAGCACCCTTACCACTGCCATAACACCTACATCTGTGGAATCAGGATTCTTTAACACGAAAAGCCAGATTGCTCTATAATAAAAGGTGAGTTGATTCAAGGCCATGCTCATTGGCTGAGACTGCTCAGCTTATGTTCTCAGCCAATCATTGCAATGCTGCATTGCTTTGTGTCGTGACATCCAACAGACGCTACACTGGTGCCTGGCTCAACCCAGATAACTGACAACTTACCTTGAGATGAAGCCAAGGCATTGATGGTGTGGTGGAATCTCGGTAAAAATAAATTTAGTAGGCCGAGATTACCACGTGGCATGTGTACGTGCATATGCTGACGTATCGATCAGTTGGTTGCACGAGGCAAGATACGATCAGTAGTGTACGGAGCATGTGCAAGAATACAGGATGTAGTATTCCCCTCCTCCATTGTGCTGGACAAGCCATGCGGCCAAGCAGGAAGTTAATTCTTATTTGTAATGATTGGTCAAGAGAATGTGCGGGTGGAGCTTAATATGGGAGGAGTTATGTGCCTATATAGGGAGCCTGCACTATTGTTCAGGGCTCAGAACTTGCTGTATTTTTGGTGACATTAGTCCCTCTGAGTCCCGATCGGTGATCCAATAAAGAATCTCTTCCTTCCTGAAGAAACCTGTGTCCATCCCTCTGTGCTTTGCTTCCGTCAGTTTCTCCGGTATCATTTGGTGCATTGGCCGGGAAGCTCATCGTTCAACGGTAGCTGAGAGGCAGAGGCGTGAGACGGTCTATCTTTGCCCACGTTCTCTACGGCTGCACCCCTGAACTTCTGCGTGGACCTCCCTTCGTCTCGGCGCCACTGGTCTGTTGTCCAGGAGATCATCGGCCTCTACGTAAGAAGTGCTGGGGTGTCCCCGTCGATGAGTGTGAACTCAGGTTCAGGAACGAGGAGGTAAGACAACTGCTGTTTTAGACGGCAGACCCACTAGGGGTATACCGATTGTGCGGTAGGCCCAAAAGGGGTTTAAATCTGTGTATGGAATCTGCCCCCTCTGTCGGAGGGAAGGAGCGAAGGCGCACCGCTCGATCGAACGCTCTTTAGTAAGACCGTTTGATCTGGTTAGTCAGGCGGGGTCCTGTGTAAATAGCCCTAGCCGGACACCGGTGTCTTGTCTAGACTAGCGTTCTAGGGTGTATATTACGTTCGCTAGGTCGGAGGGACCGGGAGACTAAGCGGCGCCTGTGTAAATTCGGTTCGCTAGCTCTCAACCTATCTTGGCTAAGTGGGAAGGCGTGTAAATTTGGAACCCACTAGACTTTTGATAGAGTAAATAGACTAGAAGGGCAATTTTGTAAATTTCGCCCTCTAGTTCGCTATATGTGGTGTTTGGGCAGTGTGGCTAACCAAAACGGGTGTATATAGTTTTAGGTAGTCCATTCAAGGTACTGGCCAATAGTTTAGTTGGGATTGTAAATGTGTTAAAGATTGTTAGTAAAGTGTATATCTTGTTAGATAGCGCGAGCTCAGCCGTCTAGCGAGAGTGTTAATAGTGTGTTGCTGTATCATAGTGCACGGTACCATAACCCTGTATATTTACTGACACTGTATATAAGTACTAATCATTGTCGTCTATTGCATGTTTAACACCGTAACCACTAATAATTGTATTGTGACCTTAAATTGTGCTTTGACCTATGCTAACCGTACTGTAACCGATACTAGTAAAAGACGATGTTACTGGGGTGTGTTATAGACGGGTAATTCATATATAGAGAATTATAGCGTGGGTGACTGTATAGTTTCGCCAAAGGGCATAATATTGATTATTTAGTGACTGGTGTAACAGCTGTGTGTGTACGGGAATTCCCTGAGTGATTATTGTGTTATTGTGTACGTTTCACTCGGTAACTGTACCACGTGGTGCTGTTGCCAGAGGAAACGGGTGTGACTGTTGAATAAGAACGCGTGCATAGTATTCGTTGTCAACGACGTTCCATTGATAAGTATGGGCGCGTCAGAGTCAACGATTTCGGATCCCTTAGGTTGTATGGTAAAGAATTTTAAAAAGGGATTCAAAACATGTGATTTTGGGGTTAAAATGTCTCCTGTACGTTTGGTCACTTTGTGCACTAGGGAGTGGCCTATTTTGGTTGCGGCATGGCCGCCGCGTGGCAGTTTGGATCCAACCCTGGTACAGCGTGTACACGTGGCTGTATCAGGTAGGCCTGAACTTTACGGACAGTTTCCATACATTGATTGTTGGGGGCAGGCCGTAAACGACTCGCCAAAATGGATCCGGATATGCCACGAGGAGCAATGTCGCCTCATGGTGGCCAGGACTTGTTTGTCCACTAGGACTGGTGTTAGGCCCATTTTGGACACGCCCCCTGAGTCCGAGATCCCTTTGCCGCCCCCTTACTTTCCTTTAAGAGGAAGTGACGCGAATGCAGGAAGCTCTGCACCCCTTCCCCTATTGCCCCCATCCACTTCCGCTTCCTCCTCCAGTACAGAATCCACCCCCCCTCGTATTAAAACTCCCCTTCCGGAACCAGGACCAACCCCCATTAGATTTGAATATCCTGATTTGGCGCCACTTCAAACTTCCGGTCAAGCTTCTTCTAGCTCGGCTCGGAGTATACTATTCACTAACTTTTCCCAAAATCAAGTTCCCACATCCTCATGCCCTATTACCTCTCGACCGGAACCTTTAACTGACGCCCCTCCACGTAGCCCCATACTAACCCGACAACTGACCGGTACCCAACAATTAAAACATTATCAGATGCCTCTTCGTCTGAATCCTGGGTCAGCCTATATCGATGCCGCAGGTCAAATGGCACATGCTGACCCAGTCTTCGTATATGTCCCGTTCACGACTACCGATCTCTTGAATTGGAAGACCCACAATTCCTCGTACACTGAGAAACCACAAGCTATGACCGATCTGTTCACCTCGATAGTTCAGACACATAACCCGACATGGGCTGATTGCCAGCAGTTATTAATGACATTGTTCAATAATGAGGAAAGGACAAGGATTAACCAAGCGGCCATTAAGGCGCTAGAGGAGAGAGCCCGTGCTTTAAATCAAGCCAATCCGGCAGCATGGGCCGCAACACATTACCCTAACACCGATCCTGACTGGAATGTAAATGGCGCAGATATGGCTCAACTTAAAGCCTATAGAGATGCTATAATTGCTGGCATGAAAGCCGGAGGGAAGAAAGCTATTAACATGTCGAAGACAGTTGAGGTGATTCAGAAAAGTGATGAAGCGCCCAGTGTCTTTTATGACCGATTATTGGAGGCATACCGCTTGTATACCCCCTTTAATCCGGAAGACGCTGATAATTCCCGAATGGTAAACTCCGCCTTTGTCAGCCAAGCTTACGGAGATATTAAGCGCAAGCTACAGAAATTAGAAGGGTTTGCAGGTATGTCTATCACCCAACTAATGGAGGTAGCGAACAAAGTATATATGAATAGGGAAACAGAAAGTAAGAAAGAGGAAGAGCGCAAGATGCGTAGAAAGGCAGATATGCTAGCGGTAGCGATCGCAGGCGTAGATAGACGGGGCCCAGATAGAGGCGATGGTAGATGGAATAGGGAGCCTTTGAGTAGGAATCAGTGCGCGTACTGTAAGGAAGAAGGGCATTGGAGGAACGAGTGTCCGCAAAGAGAGCAGTATGAGAGAGACTTACCCAGGGCAGGTTACGGAAACTTTAGAGGCAGAGCGAGAGGTAGAGGAGGCCCCGGAGGGAGTAATGGTAATAGAGGGAGTAATGGGAACAGAGGAAGTGTAAGGGAAGATAGGTACTATCCAGCAGCGCAAAGGTCCCGCGATAGAGAAGGTAGGGACTTTGTGGGATTGGCTGACACGGTCATGGAGGACTATTGATACCGACCGGGCTCCATCCCCCTTGGTCGAGCGGAGCCTATGGTCGATGTATCAATAGGGGGAAAAAGGAGTGCGTTCATGATCGACACTGGTGCTGAACATTCGGTGGTGACTAATCAAGTTGCTCCTCCATCTGGAAGAACTATTACTGTAATAGGAGCAACTGGAAGAAGTGCTGAAAAACCGGTTCTTAAAAGTCGACTCTGTACATTGGGAGGCCACGTAGTAAAACATCAATTCCTTTATATGCCTGAGTGTCCAGTCCAATTGCTGGGACGTGATATGCTATCCAAATTACAAGCGCAGATTACGTTCCTACCAAATGGAACAACATCCTTAAAGTTTAATGGACCCTCAGGTATTATGACATTGTCCGTACCAAAGGAAGAAGAGTGGCGACTTTATACAGTGTTGACTAGCCAAAACCCGAGGAGTGATGAATCCTTATTTAACATACCAGGAGTTTGGGCAGAGAACAACCCACCAGGACTGGCCCGCAATATTCCACCTATTAAAATCGAACTAAAACTTGGGGTTTATCCAGTAAGCCTGAGACAATATCATATTCCGCAGAAGGCTAAGAAGAACATCCAATCTTATCTGGATAAGTTCATACGGTATGGTATCCTAAAATTCTGTACTTCCCCCTGGAACACCCCATTGCTGCCTGTTCAAAAGCCCGGTACAGATGAGTATCGACCTGTGCAGGACTTGAGAGCAGTCAATGATGCGGTTGTTAGTATACATCCAGTCGTGCCCAATCCATATAACCTGCTTGCTTTAATTCCGGGCGGGGCTACTTACTTTACAGTCTTAGATCTCAAAGATGCCTTCTTTTGCCTCCGAATTGCCGCAGAAAGCCAATGTATCTTCGCTTTCCAATGGGAAAATGCTGTAACGGGCTCGAAACGCCAAATGACCTGGACAAGATTGCCCCAGGGGTTTAAAAATTCACCTACCCTATTTGGTTCAGCTCTAAGTCAAGATCTACTAGATTTCGAGTCTATCCCAGGAGAGTGTGTATTATTACAATATGTAGATGACTTGTTGATAGCAGCAGTTACAAAGGAAGTATGTCAGCAAGCAACGCACGATCTACTACACATTCTCTGGAAGGCAGGATACAAGGTGTCAAGAAGGAAGGCTCAGTTGTGTTTGCCAACTGTCAAATATCTGGGATTCCATATCTCTGAAGGTCAAAGAATTATGGGGCCAGAGAGAAAAGAAGCTGTGTGCCAAATACCGATACCCAGGAATAGAAGACAAGTGCGAGAATTCTTGGGGGCAGCAGGCTTCTGTAGGATATGGATTCCCAGCTACGCGATACTGGCAAAACCTCTGTATGCAGCTATCAAAGGTACAGAGCACGACCCCTTCTTATGGACTCAAGAACAGCAAACGGCATTCGAAGATGTGAAGAGGGCTTTGATGAGTGCCCCAGCATTAGGTCTACCTGACCACACACGGCCATTCTACCTGTATGTACATGAGCAAAGAAGAATGGCTGTGGGAGTATTGACACAGTACTTGGGATCATGGCAAAGACCTGTTGCCTACATGTCTAAGCAACTGGATGCAGTGGCCAGCGGACTTCCACCTTGTCTAAGAGCTGTAGCTGCAGCCGCCCTGCTAGTAGCTGAAGCCGATAAACTCACTCTGGGTCAAGAACTTTATGTACGAGTTCCACATGCAGTACAGACGTTGTTGGATTACAAAGGAAATCATTGGTTTAGTAACAGCCGTATGACCAAGTATCAAGCAATGTTGTGTGAAAACCCAAGAGTGCATTTAGAGACTGTAAATACCTTAAATCCAGCTACCCTTTTGCCACAACCTACTGAAAGTCAACATGATTGTTTGGAAGTAATGGATGAAGTATTTTCAAGTAGACCAGATCTTCGTGATTTTCCCATCCAGAACCCTGATGTTCAATATTACACCGACGGCAGTAGTTATGTAAAAGAAGGGATCCGCTATGCAGGATATGCAGTAACAACGATAGACAAGGTGATAGAAGCTCGGCCACTGGCAAAAGGAACATCAGCACAAAAGGCAGAATTGATAGCACTGACACGAGCGTTACAATTGGCTGAAGGTTTAAGAGTGAACATCTACACGGACTCCAAGTATGCGTTTTTAACCACTCATGCCCACGGAGCTTTGTATAAAGAAAGAGGACTATTGAATTCAGAAGGCAAAGAAATCAAATACGCAGCTGAGATCCTACAACTATTGGAAGCAGTGTGGGAGCCGAAAGAAGTCGGTATTATACATTGTCGGGCGCATCTGAGAGGAGATGGTGATGTAACCAAAGGGAATCGGATGGCAGATAGTGCAGCTAAGCGTGCTGCTGAATCAGGAAGACAGGAATATGTGGGGCATATAGCTGCTCTTATACCAACTCCACTGTCTCAATGGACTCCAATTTATACAGCTCAAGAAGAGGAGTGGTTAAGGACTGAACCTGGAAAGTATTTGGAGAACAAATGGTATCAGTTAGAAGATGGAAGAATAGTTATTCCAGCATCACTAGCGGTAGAAATTGTCCAAAACTATCATAACGGGACACATTCTGGGAGAGACAGTACAGAAGAATCTCTCAGAAAACATTTCTACATACCAAGATTGTCCAACTTGACTCAGGCCATTGTACGTAGATGTGTAACGTGTGCTAAAAATAATGCAAGACAAGGACCAGTAAAGCCACCAGGAGTCCAGTTTATGGGGGGACTTCCCATGTCCGATTTACAAATTGACTATACAGTGATGCCTAAATCGGGTGGACATCGCTACCTGCTGGTAGTGGTGTGCACCTATTCAGGCTGGGTAGAAGCATGTCCTACTCGTACAGAGAAAGCAGGAGAAGTCGTGAGATTCCTGCTACGAGAAATAATACCCCGATATGGACTACCCTGCTCTATAGGATCGGACAATGGTCCAGCTTTTGTTCATCAGTGCCTACAACAATTGACTCATATGCTTGGTATAAAGTGGAGGCTTCATACGGCATATAGACCCCAGAGTTCTGGTAAGGTAGAGAGAATGAATAGAACTATTAAGAATCAGTTGGCTAAAATGTGTCAGGAAACCCAACTTAAGTGGAACGTTCTCTTGCCCATAGCTCTATTGCGAATCCGTAGTACACCTACCAGAAGGATGGGCCTCTCTCCTTTTGAAATCATGTACGGGCGACCACCTCCCGTGCTTGGTAACTTAAGGGGGGATTTGAGTCAGTTGGGAGAAGGAATTACCCGGCAGCAGGTTGTAGAGTTGGGTAAGACTATGGAGGAGGTACAGAAATGGGTACAAGATAGATTACCTGTGAATATTTATCCCCCAATTCATAGTTACCACCCAGGCGACCAAGTGTGGATTAAAGAGTGGAATAATGTGCCGTTAGGGCCCAAGTGGAGAGGTCCTTATGTTGTTCTTCTGTCTACCCCTACAGCGATAAAAGTAGCCGAAGTGGCTCCGTGGATACATCACTCCAGGGTTAAACCAGCAGCAGCCGATTCCTGGCAAGTTACAGCAAATCCAGAGAATCCCTGCAAGATCCGGTTAAAACGCACGACTCAGTCGGAGTGACGAGGAACCTTGTAGATTACAAATTTTATTGTTTCAGAGACTTGGTAAGTGAGTGAGAAGGCCATAATAAAGCCTGTCCACTCACCAACGAGTGTATAAGTCAGGGAAAGTCTTGAGGGGACCCCTGTGAAGACGAGCAGAACTCCATTCCCTGCAGTCCTTACATCCTGGAAGCTGAGGTGCCTTCACACGGACGAAGACTGAGGATGACGACGAAAGATGTATTTTTAATAATGTTTATTTATGTGTATTTTTATATTCAGGAAGGTAGAGGTACCAACACTCCTAGCTGTGAGGTATGCATTAAGACTACAAGAACAGGTAACCATATATCCCAGACCCTAATTTGGCATTCGCAATATGAGTGTAAAGGAGATGTATCAAGATGTAGATACTTAAATATAGAATATAGTGTGTGTCATTTAGGAGTAGGAGAACCTAAGTGCTTCAGTCCTGAGTATCAACCCCGTACAATTTGGTTGACTCTCAGAAATGGAGATTCTCAGGGGACCCTAATTAATAAGACGGTATTAAAATCCGTATATTCTTCAGGTGCTCTGCTATTTGATGCGTGTAAAGCAATATCAAGTGGTAGAAAGCCGTGGAATGTATGTGGGGATCTTAGATGGGAGAGGACGTATGGGTCTAACGATAAATATATTTGTCCCAGTAGTAAAAATAAATATGTAAGTCCAAGATGCCCAAATAGAGATTATAACTTCTGCCCATATTGGTCTTGTGTGGGGTGGGCGACTTGGGGACAGACAGCAGACAAGGACATGATTGTGACTAAGTTGCCTACTAATCCATATTGTAAGTCTATGGAATGCAATCCAATCCATATACTTATAAATAACCCTGACAAGTTCTTAGATAAATATGGTAATTTATTTGGGTTTCAAATATATGGGACGGGTTTAGACCCTGGGACAATATTGTTTATAGGGATAGAGTCTGATACGGTAACCTCCCAAACTCATCAAGTATACCATTCCTTTTATGAAGAGATGAGCATAGATAATAAGATCCCCATAATGCTAAAAACTTGTTCATTGATTTAGCCGAGAGTATTGCCGGTAGTCTTAATGTTACCAACTGCTATGTGTGTGGAGGTACTAACATGGGAGACCAATGGCCTTGGGAAGCAAAGGAGGTAATGTCCGGTTCTGAGGCAGTTGACCAATTAATATCTACACAAGCCGACTATCATATGAGTGTTAGAGGTAAATCTGAGTGGAGATTGAAGACCTCCATCATAGGTTATGTTTGCATAGCGAGGAAAGGAATGATGTATAATACTTCTGTAGGAGAATTAACTTGTCTAGGGCAAAAAGCTTATGATGATGATACAAAGAATACAACTTGGTGGTCGGCTTCAAATGTCTCAGAACCATCTAACCCGTTTGCAAGATATGCCAATTTAAAGGACGTATGGTTTGATCTATCCATCACATCTAACTGGAGAGCCCCAGCGAATTTGTACTGGATCTGTGGTAAGAAGGCCTATTCGGAGTTACCACAGGACTGGGAAGGGGCATGTGTGTTGGGTATGTTAAAACCATCCTTCTTCTTGTTGCCTATTGAAACAGGTGAGACTTTAGGTGTTAAAGTGTATGATGTGAATCATAGGAAGAAAAGGGGACCCATAGAGATAGGTGCCTGGGAAGATAATGAATGGCCTCCCCAGCGTATTATAGATTATTATGGGCCAGCCACGTGGGCAGAGGATGGTACCTTTGGTTATAGAACCCCTATTTATATGCTCAACCGCATTATAAGGTTACAGGCGGTGGTTGAGATCATTACTAACGAGACATCACAAGCGCTCAATCTTCTAGCGAAGCATAATACCAGGATGAGGACAGCAGTTTACCAAAATAGATTAGCCTTGGATTATCTTTTGGCAGTAGAGGGAGGTGTATGTGGGAAGTTTAACCTGAGCAATTGCTGTCTTCAAATAGATGACGAAGGGCAAGCAATAGCTGAGCTTACTAGCCATATGGTTAAACTAGCGCATGTGCCTACTCAGGTATGGAAAGGGTACAATCCAAGTAGTTGGTTTGGTAGCTGGTATGAGTGGTTTGGAGGGCTTAAGGCAGTGGTAGGTGGAGTCCTACTGATTTTAATGTTGTGTCTACTCCTGCCGTGTCTTATACCCTTAGTAGTTAGGTCTGTGCAAAGCCTGATAGAAAATATAGCAGAGAGGAAGGCTGCTGCACAGATAATGGCAATTTATAAATATAAGGCTCTAGATCAGGGAGAACCAATGCAGGAAGACGAGTGTTGAAGATTCACATCATAGGATAAGTCTGGTCTGGTTCAAAGGTAACTTGTGGTGTATGCAAACCAAGGTTAAGTGATGCCTCAAGTAATTGTAAAATATCAAGAGGCATCAAAGGGGGGAATGTGGTGGAATCTCGGTAAAAATAAATTTAGTAGGCCGAGATTACCACGTGGCATGTGTACGTGCATATGCTGACGTATCGATCAGTTGGTTGCACGAGGCAAGATACGATCAGTAGTGTACGGAGCATGTGCAAGAATACAGGATGTAGTATTCCCCTCCTCCATTGTGCTGGACAAGCCATGCGGTCAAGCAGGAAGTTAATTCTTATTTGTAATGATTGGTCAAGAGAATGTGCGGGTGGAGCTTAATATGGGAGGAGTTATGTGCCTATATAGGGAGCCTGCACTATTGTTCAGGGCTCAGAACTTGCTGTATTTTTGGTGACATTAGTCCCTCTGAGTCCCGATCGGTGATCCAATAAAGAATCTCTTCCTTCCTGAAGAAACCTGTGTCCATCCCTCTGTGCTTTGCTTCCGTCAGTTTCTCCGGTATCAATGGCACCATAATCACTACTGCTATTTATAGTGGTTATGTTGTTTGGAGTGTTACTTTAGCTATACGTACATTTTACATATTACCTACTTCATGCTGCACAAATTAGCCCAGAATGTGGGGAAATACTCTGAATTAAATTCAGCTGTCAGCTAAGAATTTACATGCACAAAAAGCCAGAGTTTGATTTAGCACCTCTTAAAAATTATTAGAAAATAAAGCCAATATGCATTTTCTGGCAAAGGAAAGAAACACATGGTTTTAAACACCCACACAGATCATTTTCTAAACATAATTTGCTACTCAAGAATTTAGGAATGATAATATTTGCAAGCAAAATTTAAGGACTGAATTAAAGGGAGAGTCACATTTGCCTGAGGTTTTATTGCAGGAAGATTCATTATGAGGATGTGCTAGTTCAAGCGAATTTGCAGTACTTTTATCAAATTGATGGCAACGATACATTTTGTTTCCTGGAGTATCTTAAAGACTTTTAATTAAATTGGGAGAATATTTTCCAGGCTGGAGTCCTGCTGCCGCAAGTCTTTTTTTTCTTTTCTCTCAGCTCTGATTCATTACTCTGCATTATTTTTTTCATTTTGAAATAATCTTTAAAGACCTTCTCCAAGGGAGATTAAACATCTAATACGTCATAAATAAACTTATACAGCACTTTGCCATCATGACCATGTACGCAAAAGGATTTGCTGTGATGCTTAATGTAGCAAATAAGCAGTTTGCTCAAATGAGTTCTGCTATCGTTTTATCATTTGACAGATTACATTATTTTCCTTGAATCCATTGATTTAGAAATAGTTGTTTCATTATAGAGATTTTCCTGGCAAGGGTTTTTTCTTAAACGCTGGCGACCTATTCTGCCTTGCCCCAAAATCCCCATTAAAAATAGTACTGCATAGTTACAATGACTTCAGGGCAGGGCCAGATTAAGAGCCCAGTGGGCCTGGTGCTGACAATTATTATGGGGCCTAATTACAGAATCTGATCGACCAAAAAACAATAAAACATTCATACCTCCAAGCGTCATGTTTCTGATGGAGATGGAGGGAAACTCCAAGGATGCAGCTATAAGAAAACACACACTATGCTAATCTCTCTAATTTATTCTTTCGTGTTTCAAGTAAATCCATACCCCCTAACAGCAGTGTCCAGTGAAGCAGGAAGTCAATGGGTGGGGTAAAAGGGTGGGCCACTGATGCGAATCACGTGACCAGAACTGCCAAAAGGGGCAAACATGTCTGTCCAAAGAATTAGAAGGCCAGCCTGGCATCAGTGTCCCCATGTCGCCCAGTCCCCTAGTCTCCCAGTGTCTGTGTCCTCATTTCTCCCCGTGTCCCCATGTCTGTGTTTCCCGTGTCACTAGGATACTAGAGACATGGAGACACAGTGAGCCATGGAGACACAGGGAGAAATTGGGACACAGACACTAGGAACAGACACTGGCAGACTAGGAGGCATGGGAACACAGACACTGGGAGACATTGGGACACAGACACTGGATGGGAGACATTGAGACACTGTGTCCCTAGTGTCTCCATGTCCCAACGTGTCTCCCTATGTCTGCATTTCCCCCCCCCACCCTTCACTTCCCTGAGCTGTAGTCTGTCTCTGCAGGCTCAGAGCTTCTGCCTGAACTCTGTGCTGTGTAGCTGCTCCCCTGCGGATCAGTGAGTGAAAGAGGCAGGGAGGGATATGCTGTAACTTCCTATCCCTGCCTCTCTCCACACAGTGACCCCTACTGGCTGGTGCTAGTATTGCAGAGTAATCTCCGTTTATACTGAGAAAAATATCTGCATTTGTATTGCCGGTATTACTGCAATGCCAGCATGGTCAGGCAGCCTCAAATACTGGCTGTGCTGGTAAAATACCAGTCAGGTGGCAAACCCAAGAGTAGTGTGTAAAAAAATAAAATAAAAATATATATATATATTTTTTTTTAATGGAGCTATTCCATGGGCCTGGAGCTGCAGCTCCATCAGCCCCTATGTTAATCCGGCCCTGCTTCGGGGGGGTAGGTGTGTGAAAACAGAAGACTAGTGGTTGTGAGTGGGTGCGTGGCCAGGGGCAGACTGTGGTGAGAAATTTTAGGTAACATAATTTATGTAACTATAATAATATTTAGAACAGGAACAAGGTATCTTATTTACACAGACTGATTTCTAAACATATTTATTATAGTTTAAAGACACATTGCTGGGAGTATTACTGTGTCTGTTCTACACTCAGACAAAACAATATGGAGCTACAAGAAAAGGACAGAGGGATCTGGGCCCATACTAAGGACTGTCTCTCCTAAATAGGGACAGTTGGGTGGTATGGGTACTGCATAGTTATCTCTGCAACCTGCCCAGTCATTGCTATGGTACCTTCATTAGGTGTGCTCCTTGTAGAACAGGTCATATACCTCTAAAACTAGCCCTGATTGTGACCAAACACATGCACCTACACTGCATATGTTAAAGGACCATTAGTTCCTGTCCCTAGGTAGGATGTGTCCTGCCTCCCCCCACCCCACCCCACCCCACTGTTCAGCATAAAAATAATAAATTAAGGAATGGATATTTACTTAGCTTTTTCCAGCGCTGAAGATTCCTTGGCAGACCTTGCCTTTCCACCTCCCATGACATCACAGAAGGCATGGCTTCCTCTGGAGTTGGTCCAATCCAACGCTCCTCATAGAGGAGTTAATGGTACTCTGGCTATATTTGGCCCAAGGGTAATTAAAAACATATCCCAATTTGAGACCAGAGCTGCACTTTGTCCTGCAAGAACCAGAGAACACCAATAGTAAATGAATAATGCTACATGTATTTAGTATTGTGGTGTTCTAGTGGTCAAGCAGACAATGACCTCCTCCCCCACCCCAGCCCTCCTTGGAGCATTTGTTCTCTTTATACGTCAAGAGATGGTGGTCAGATAGATCAGGAATAAGCAGTAGCTATGTATATGACTCCATAAACCAGAGTCAGCAGTAGAATTCTCCAAGAGGCAAGGATGAAGCAAAATGCAATATACAAATTTTCATAAATTTCACATTCACAAAAAAAAAAACCACAAAAAAAAACCACACACACACCTCTTTCCTCCAAAATTGG
Organism: Pelobates cultripes; assembly: GCA_933207985.1. Lineage (NCBI taxonomy): Eukaryota > Metazoa > Chordata > Amphibia > Anura > Pelobatidae > Pelobates > Pelobates cultripes. Next base: position 32,519 of record CAKOES020000304.1, read on the forward strand.
CTAAACAGTATAGAAACACGTTAGACATGGTTAGGTGCCACAGCATAGATAGTTTTGAGTTTTGGACCCCAGAGACCGTGGGGGTAGGTTTATTCCTAAAACATGATGCAAAAATGTATGAAAATGAGGAGTCACCAATTAAATGTGCTAAGTGATTCCATTGGGTTCTTAAGGGTGATTGAGTCAACTTTAGACCACTTTTTGGAAGAGAACACTTTGATAAATCTCCCCCTATAGAGTGTTCTGCTATAGGGGCCATAGAACACAAAAATAAAAAGGATTAATAAGTTAATTCTATAAACATGACTTGGATGTTATTTTAGAGGGACACTACAGTCACTAGAACAACTACAGCTTAATGTACTTGTTATGGTGTCCATAGCATGTCCCTGCAAGCATTTTTATGTAAACACTGCCTTTTCACTGACATTTAATGTATTCACACTCTACATAGAGATGCATTGATTCAATGTATCTCTATTAGGCAATGCTGATTGCTCGCACAATCGCCTCCCAATGCTTTCCTATTTTGATCACCTCAGCCGAGGAGGTGGATTGGGGGCGGAGCCAGCACCGGTGGAACCACGTGGCACTGGAATAAACATAAGAAAACTAACCTTTTACAATGTTACAAGGGGCTGTGGAGGTGGAGGGGGGAGGAAAGGAAGCTAATTAGTGATATTACAACTGTTTGTATTCCTGTCACTTTAGTGTTCATTTAATAAAGTGTAAGGAATACAACGTTTCTCTGGAACGGCAATGATTTACATTACAGGACTAAGAGGGACTGGGGCATTGCACTCAGACTACTTCAATGAGCTGAAATGGTCTGGGTGTCTATAGTGTCTCTTTAAGGAAAGCTAGCTCTTGGTTACAGATTATATAATCATCTGTA
>CAKOES020000305.1:0-33369 GCA_933207985.1 Pelobates cultripes
TGGATTTAAAAACAAAAAACACTTTTTTCACTGTTATAGATTGAATAGCAGTTAGTTATCTTCAAGCGGGTGTCAGGCCTACAGCCTGTGCTCTGTACAACTGTGCCAGTGCACATTGCCACTCATATCTGGTCTCACAGTAGCTTGCACGCATAGTACCACTAATCCCAACAAAAATGACAGGCAGAGGCAGGCCACCCCGCAGGGGCCATCGTGGTCGTGGAGCTGTGATTCCCTTTGGCCCTAGAATAATGCCCAGTTTTCAGAGGCCACGTACCCTGAACTTGAAAAGTTCTGAGGACATAGTTGACTGGCTAACACAGGACACCCAATCTTCTACAGCCTCCGCTCAGAACCTTGACGCACCGTCCTCCTCCAGCTTAGCTTCAGGCACCTCTCAAGATACCACTCACCCGCCTGCCGCCACCACCAAAACCAGCACCACAGCCGCTTCAGTTGGTATGTCAGAGGAGTTATTCACACATCCGTTTGAAGAAATGAGTGATGCGCAACCATTATTGCCAGAGGATGTAGATAACAGGGATATGTCTCAGGCAGGCAGCATTACACACATGGACGTACGGTGTGATGATGATGATGATGTTGTACCCGCTGCTGCTTCCCTTGCTGAGTTGTCAGATACAAGCGGCGTTGATGATGACGGCGCGCCCATGGATACGCAGCCCGCCGCCAAGAAGAAGAACAGGGCTTAAAGTTCAGATGGGGAGACAGGGAGGAGGGGAGGAGACGAAGCTGGAAGCAGGGGAGGTCAGCCGCAGCGAGCCAGTGGCACAGTCAGCCAGCATGCATCAATAACTGGCCCGACAGCACGCCAATCAACGATGCTGTGTCCACCACCAGAATGCCGCCGCGGTATTCTCCTCTCCAGCAGTGTGGAATTTTTTGTGTGTCTGCCTCTGACAACAGCGTATGTTACCTTGCAACCTGTGCCAAAAGAAACTGAGTCGGGAAGTCCAACACCCACCTAGGTACAACTGCTTTCGTATGTAGGCACATGATCTCACATCACAAACGCTTATGCGGGGATCAACACATGAGTACAAGCAGCTCACCTACTCTAAGCCGCCAGCCTCCTCCTGGTCCAGCATCTTCAGCCACGTCAACCACTGCTGTCCTCCTTGTCCCTCTCAACCATCCGCCACTCCGCCTCCCGCCTTGAGCAGTTCACGCTCATCTTCCATAACCTCTTCGACTGAGTCCTGTTCTGCTGCTGCTGTGTATTGCTCCACATCAACGGATAGGGGGCGTAACAGTGATTAAACTGATAACAATAGTACTAAACACACCACTCACTCACTGGTGTCACAATAGCTTGGATTTAAAAACAAAAATTTTTTTCACTGTTATAGATTGAATAGCAGTTAGTTATCTTCAAGCAGGTGTGTCAGCCCTACAGCGTGTACTCTGCCAGTACGCTGCCACATCCTCTACTCCTCCTACTCCATCCTCTTCCATAACCTCCTCGGCTTAGCTGTCCTCTTTCTGCTGCTGCTGCTCTTGCTCCACATCATCGGATAGGGGGCGTAACAGTGATTAAACTGATAACAGTAGTACTAAACACACCACTCACTGGTGTCACAATAGCTTGGATTTAAAAACAAAATTTTTTTTCCCCTGTTATAGATTGAATAGCAGTTAGTTATCTTCAAGCAGGTGTGTCAGCCCTACAGCGTGTACTCTGCCAGTACGCTGCCACCTCCTCTACTCCTCCTACTCCATCCTCTTCCATAACCTCCTCGTCTTAGTCCTCTTCTGCTGCTGCGTCTTGCTCCATATCAACGGATAGGGGGCGTAACAGTGATTAAACTGATAACAATAGTACTAAACACACCACTCCTATCTGGTGGCACATTAGATTGCACGCGCAGTGCCCCAAATTTGTTGTGATCTGTGAGTAAGGTAAACGGTTGTCCATACAAGTAGGTTGCAGCTTTTGAGGGCCCACACCACCGCTATGCACTCCTTTTCAATGGCAGTGAATATACTTCGCTGTGCAAAAGTTTACGGCTTAGATAAGCCCCGGGTTGCTAGCTACCATCTGCTCCGACTTGGCTCAGTACTGCTCCCAATCCAAGCATAGAAGCGTCTGTATGGACGAGAAAGTGTTTAGTTGACTGAGAAGAAAGTAAGCAGGTGATTTAATGAGCTGCCTGGAGCTGCTTGAAGGCCTGTTCACACTCTGGGGCCCATACTACTGCCTCCGGAGGTTTTACACGCTCCTATATGGCACTTACTGGGCTTTAGGGTCAGTCCGGACTCCCTAATCCGGCCCATTACGTAGCCCCATGGGCCAGGTGTTCAGCCAGCTAAAACGCCTCATACCATCCAAGCAGGTGCGATCAGTAAAATTGTGGGATCCTAGGACAGGTGTCAATCCATATCTGCCAAGTGACCCTATGTTGGGGTAACATTCCCTATTCTGATCTGTGCCGGTGTGTGTATCAGGGGCTCTGAGGATGGTGTCAATCCATATCTGCCAAGTGACCCTATGTTGGGGTAACATTCCCTATTCTGATCTGTGTCAGTGTATATCAGGGATCCTTAGGACAGGTGTCAATCCATATCTGCCAAGTGACCCTATGTTGGGGTAACATTCCCTATTCTGATCTGTGTCAGTGTGTATCAGGGGCTCTGGGGACAGGTGTCAATCCATATCTGCCAAGTGACCCTATGTTGGGGTAACATTCCCTATTCTGATCTGTGTCAGTGTGTATCAGGGGCTCTGAGGACAGGTGTCAATCCATATCTGCCAAGTGACCCTATGTTGGGGTAACATTCCCCTATTCTGCTCTGTGTCAGTGTGTATCAGGGATCCTTAGGACAGGTGTCAATCCATATCTGCCAAGTGACCCTATGTAGGGGACCAGTCTCTATTCTGCTCTGTGTCCGTGTGCATCAGGGGCTCTGAGGACAGGTGTCAATCCATATGTCAAGGTGTCAATATGTCATATGTCAGGTGTCAATCCATATTGATTGTGATTTAGGAATGTTAGGTGATTTCTGCCCTTTATGGATTAAAACCAGACTCTGTATCAACTGTGTAATTTTCCATGGGAGTTTTGCCATGGATCCCCCTCCGGCATGCCACAGTCCAGGTGTTAGTCCCCTTGAAACAACTTTTCCATCCCTATTGTGGCCAGAAAGAGTCCCTGTGTGTTTTAAAATTCGCCTCCCCATTGAAGTCAATGGCGTTTCGGGCGGTTCGCCGGTTCGCGAACATTTGCGGAAGTTCGCGTTCGCCATTCGCGAACCGAAAATTTCGGGTTCGCGACATCACTAATCATCAGCATTAACATTGGCTCAGATGAAAACATATCAGAGAAAATAATCAACAGTACATTAACATAAAAAAAGAAAAGAAATATCAAGTAACGTAGTCAAACAATCATGTCCCCATGGGGAAATTTAGAATGTTCAAATGAGATTTGTATCAACCCATGAGGTGCATATCTTACCTCCTAGATTTGACACATACTCTAGGAACCATAAAATGGAGTCAGCGAGCCAATGTCTGGCATTCGAATTGTCTCCTATATAATGCATAATGAATAACACTCGGGATATGCATATTCCTTCCTGGTACTGTGACATTCACTATGATTAGTACATCGGCATGGATATCTTCAGCATAACTGATATGATTTCGAAATATTGTTTCTGTTACATCTAGAGCTTCACATTCTCTAAGGAGCCTTATCTAGAGATTATCTCGATATACAATATGCAGGCATGGATTAAGATGTAACAAAAGAAACTAGTCTTAAATGAAGAGCCTTTCGAGCAGATGCAGTAATAGCACTTTGTTCAAACAGAGGATGCAGTTTAGTGCCTCCTGCAGACTCCTGGAACAGCTTTTGTGCTTTCATTTGTATTGATATGTGGTTAAAATTATAAGGGTAGAAGGCTATGAAAAAGATTCATACTTCACATATACCAGCATTATAACAAATTTACAATATCCTGTCCCTTATTTGATTATGGTATATATATATATATATGTAAAATGCACAAGGAGGTTCACAAATATCGTGGGTTCTCTCATCCTTTCACTCTGATTAAAATCAAACAAGGCACGTCTATTCCAGTGTGACTATGCAGAGCTCAGGCAGCATTTATAGAAACCATTTTTACAGTATCTGCTGGTTTATTTCTACAAACATACATGCAACAAAGCCAGTTTAAACAAAATAAAGAGTGCCAAGAACATATTTTCATGTCTAAGGTAGAGGCAATGAAATATGCAGCCTTCTGCTGAAAAGCTCACAGCTGTATATTTCAATGTGACACATTTGGTCTATAAATGTATTTTGTGGTAGTGAGTTCTTCTGGTAAGTGACAGTTTCAATAAATGGAAATTAGTGGTTAGTTTAAATATGTCTATTCTCTGATAAAATGTATTAGGGGAAATACAGTTTAATCCGTCACATTTTTATATGTGCTAATTATTGATTAAATTGTCAGATGAGAACTACTTACTGAGTTGTTTTATGCATAACAACTAAAAACAGGCTTTGACTGGCCATTGACAAAAACCTAGATGAGCCCCAATTGTCATCATCCAAAGGTCAACTGGGAAAATCAGGGTATTGCCTCAACCATCTCCTGTAAATCAACGTATATATCTTGGATTATTTACTTGCTGGCATAGATTTCTCCTTTTGTCCATGCTACCACTTGTTGACCATAATGTGGGAGATAGTGGCTAGTACTAGATTCCGCACTGGTCTCTGGTAATTCACTTTGAATCAGAACTGAACTGCTATAGAAACAGAGAAAGCAATATTGGCTTGTATACTTCACTGAAATTGTGGAAGAAGGAGAAAAAGTAACTGCATCTGTTAAAGGCAATGGCCATGGAGTTGATTATGCGCAATGCTTTTTAACCACAAAGTTCTTCTTCAAAGTGTATGTTATTATTATTATTATTATGATATTTATAGAGCGCCGTCAAATTCCGCAGCGCTTTACAATGGGTGGACGAACAGACACACAGGAACAGAGGGGTTGAGGGCCCTGCTCAATGAGCTTACATGCTAGATGGAGTGGGGTCAAATGACACAAAAAGGTGTCATTAGACTAGTGATAGTATTAGACTAGTGACAGTTGCATAAGAGGAATCAGTCAGGACCTATAAACAGTTTAATTGATACGCTTTTATGAAGAAGTGGGTTTTTAAGTGGGTATATAACCCCTTCAAGTGTATATAACCCCTTATATGGGGTTATTCCAGTTATTCTGGCATCCTCTTTCTCGGTTTTCATGTAATTTCCCAGTCCTCCTTTCATTACTTCCGTATACATCATCACATCCAGACATCATCGTTTAAAAGCGCATATCGTCACCTTTGCGCCATATTAACTTATATCCAGACATCTTCACACAAATGCATGTGACGCCATCATTGTGATGTCAACTACTTAAAACATTCTATTTTATTTACTGGAAAGAAATCCCTCAGCCTTATTCATTAATGATCTGATTAGTCCATAATTTTGTTATATTTAACAAGCTCTATTAGTGTTAGATATTATATTGTGTATAATTATAACATGACGTAAACAGATTCAAAATACACATAAAACATCCAGACACCCATATAAAATAACAAGATAGTCCATTCCATTTTAGCCAAAAACTCAAAGAAGAAACAAAAAAAGAAAAGAATAAAACATGGAAGAAGAATATTATAGAATTAAAAATGCATGTAATATAAATATTAAACTGTTTTAAAAAGGAATTAATAATACTTATTTCATTTTTATATAAAAGGCCTTCTCTACTGCCTCCTCCTTAATGGATCTTGGCTTGCTGGATACCAACATATTTTTTAAATCTTTGCTCTCTCCGCTAGGGACCTCTGCAAAGTGTCAGGATATGTTATGGTTCATTCATTTCCAATTTATATTATATACATGTTCCCTTATTTTCACATTTAAAGGTCTAGATATTTTTTCTACATATTGAAAGCCACATGGGCAGGTGGGTCATAAATAATATTCATTGTATTACACGTAATAAAAGACTTAATCTACATTTCTTGTTTGTTGTGAACAAAATTCTTCCACAACTTTAACTTTTCTATTACTTGGTCTAGTAGATCTAATTTTGTTCCCAACAAACAAACCCATTACTTAAGCGTCATTCCATTTTCTTATATGCACAAATCATTATTCAGCCACTTTTACAGCAGGACTTTATTTGGAGAAGTTTAACATTAAAAAAAGAGCACAGTAGTCTGGTGGTTTCCCTAGCCTCTAATTAATTTTTATTTTGACATTAACGGTGGATGTAATTCACTTTTGGTGCTTCAGTGAGTGATAATGTAAGCCAGCAGCACTCATGCAGAACGTTTCCTTAAGCAGAACAAGAACACACTTTATACGTGTATTCTGCATATAAACCCCAAGGGAAATTTTCATTTATTATATGACACTACATGGACTGTCTCATCAGCCTCTAAAAATAGTCTTGTACGATAACAGTATTAAAGTGTTTTGATTTTGTACACATGTCAATTAACATAATACATATCACTGCTGGTAAACTCCATAAATAAAGCCTTGTGTATTTATTAAAGGACCATTAAAATCATCCAGGCCACTTCATTTCCATGAAGTGGCCTGGGTGCAGTGATCCTGTCTATTTAACCCTGCAATGTAAAACATTGCAGTTCTGTGAAAACTATGAAAAAAGTTGATTAAATGTTTTCCAATGGGAAAGCTTGATAGCACGTATGGCACTTGCTGCGCACGCACATAAGGTCCCCAATGGTTCTCAATGAGGAGCATTTGATTTGACAATTGTGTGGGAGGTCATGCCTCCTCAGTTACATTGTGGGTAGAGAGCTAAGCTGTGCATGGAGGTGAGGGTGAGTAAATTCTTTATTTAACTATTCTAATCATATAGAGCAGAGTTGGGGAACCTTCGGCCCTCCAGATGTTTTGGACTACATCTTCCATAATGCTCTTACAGCCATAATGCTGGCAAAGCATCAAGGAAGATGTAGTCCAAAACATCTGGAGGGCTGAAGGTTCCCTAACTCTGCTCTATATGATTAGAATAGTTAAATAAAGAATTTACTCACCCTTACTCATCCTGATAAAGTGTTCCTTTACCCAGCAGAGACTATGTCTTTATGCATTTGTCATTATGTCTTACTGTGCAAAGATTGGAATCTAACTGAACTGAAAAGCATGAATTGAGTAGCATTAAAAGACCATACACAGAATAAGCTGATGCCCTTGCTTTACAATCAAAATAAACATAAGCTCTTCTGGACTTTTTCCATTATAAGATAGTTCTGATAGAAAACATGGGTTGCAAACCTTGTGGTCAAGTTCAAACAAACACTGGGAACCTAATGGACGATTTTGTAAACAAACAGAAAAGCTTCCTTAGACATGCATTCACTTTAATACATTTAAAATATTCAGATTAATAGCCTTACACTCTCTACATTACTCTTATATCATACGTGATACCTATCTTACTTGACTCTTGGGGCCTTTCATCAGCTTCCTGATTTTAATAGAGTATTAGTCAATCCTGTGGTCTGTGGCAGTCCATTGCCTTGCATTTGTGGACCACCACCATGTGAAGGATAGTAGGAACAATTTATCATAACCTCCTAGTGGAATCTACTTTCAATGATCTCTTTAGTTTTAAGGGATATTCTAACATACTGCAGCCTTGAACTCCTATCTTATATGCCAGGTATATGCCAGATACAACATAATGCAAACTTGTTGAATATGTTGATTGTTAATAAGTAGCAGGGTTATATAAATATTAAATATCAAGAAGTCCACTATCAGCTGCTCTTGATGAAAGTATAATGTTACACAAAATACAAAAATATAAATAAACCCAATAGTGTCATTATAAGCCAAGGAATAAAAACGTAACACTGGCAAACTCCCTCTACTGTGGATTATGTATGGCCTAAGCTCTATAATGTGCTACCACCCATCAGACTCCTGATGAAGCAGGGCAGTGAAGTAATCATTAAAGTACTTGGTATATGCATACTTATGTTTATTCAGATAACACTAACAGGTGTACAGATGATTTTACAGTCGATATACCGGTTTGAGAAAGAGGGTAAGTGCAGCGGCATGCAGATATAAAATAGTAGCTATAGTAGGTTTTATAGAAACAATAGAAATTCCTTAATTTTTTGGGGGGAGGTTATTATGTGGTATTCATATTTAATGCTTCAGATCATAAAAATAATTCACGTGCCATATAAAGTTCAGTTCCTATTATCAGACTTTTCAATATAGCCATTTCTTTCACTAGTGGTTATACATTAAACACTCCTGTATCACCTCTTATATACTAGCCTGCACATTTATCCTCATAGAATCGTGAAGACATAGGTCAAAGAACAGAACCGAATGAAAAACATTCTACAGTGACAACATAGTCCAGTCTTGTACAAAGTAAAACAGAGCAAAGCACACAGGTAAAGATGTCACTTATCTAATGAGCTTACAGTCTAGATGAAAGGGAGTATAAAAATAAATAATGAATCATTAAAAAATGACCACTTTCTCACAATTGGTCACATTTGAAAAACATTTTCAGGGAAACTTTGGGAGATCTATGAAAGTGTCCCTGACACTGACACTTTTAGGTCTAATTTAGTGCAATTTTTTAAATCAGTCATTTTTGTTTTTTGTTTTTCTTTGCTCCCCAACCGTCTTTTTTTTTTGCGATACAGATTTTTCAATATTTCTTGCACTTTTCAAACAGAAACTATTATTTTAAAATGTGTATTTGTGTAATGATGGCGTTTGAATTGAAGGGTGGTTAGGTGTGACGTTTGAGTTTGGGGTTGTATTTGTTTGTAGTGTCTGTAACTTAAAGGCTTGGGTTTACTTGTGTGTATTTGGGTTTTGAATGCAAGGAGTATTCTTGTGTAGTGTGTTTCATTCTACGTGTGTATTTATATACACATACAGTGACACACATAAACAGATACAAAAGTGATACAGACATACACCACTCACACACAGACACAGAGACACATATACACACAGACACAGATACACAGACACGCATAGAAATAAAGAAAAACAAAGAAAACATATTTTGATTATTTAGTCACCATCCTGTTTCCATTCATTTGTACTGTTTGTGGACATATTTCCATAATGTTAAACTGGCCTTACAGTTTGCTGATTATTATGTGACTATAGTCTAGAAACTCCAATGTATAGTGGTTAAATAGTGAAGAGTGGCTGTGACAAGGCTGGGGGTGTATGCCACCATGTAGGTGTTACATGGTAGGTGTGGGGGTTATATTGCATGGAGATAAGTGTTTTATGGCAGTGGGTGAGTGTTATATGACATGGAGGTAGGTGATTATTTTAATTGGAAGGTGGGTGGTATGGCTGTGAGGAGGAGAAAATGTCTCAGTGTGTAATGATGTTATTAGGTCACCATTCAGGAGATCGCAGAAACAGAAGGGGCTTTCTCTTAGCAATGACCTTTAGCAGCGCCATTCCCACAGTGAATATTGTAGTAGATTTGTGGTTTCTGGATAGTGTTTTAAGAGGGCAGACAGTTATAAAGGGGGTGGGGATCTGGAAAGATGCAATCCCTTTACATGTTTACAACAGTAGCTGTTGGGAACCACAGGTTTGACGCTTTGGTTGCCAGCAGAACGCGGGACAGGTCTCAGGCCAGTTTTTACCTGTGCAAAATTCCAAAACATTTGATTGTCCAGGCAAACATTTGACAAAAGTTAACACGTATCTTCTCTTTTACAGACACCAAGCTGAGACTCATCCCACAAAATGAATGATTCACTGAGCTTAAGATAGTGTTTTAACCAGTCACAATGTGTGCAGGAGTCCTAAACTATGGTAGGATCATCGCTATCCCAGCACTCTGCTAGTACCTCAACACGTGTTCCCTTTGCAGTTTAATTCACGTTTTATAAACTATATCTGTATGGGCTTTCATTTAAAAGAAAGACAGATCCCACATAGGGGCTCTGCATGTTGAAGAGTTGGTCTGTCATTCAAAATCAAGCAACCACACATCTGGAAGCACACCCATTTACCTATACTATCAATCATACTTAAACAGGAAATGACTACATTATAACCCTGTCAAATCCCATCTAAGTGATCAAAAATAAAGGGACCTTTCTCAGGAAAACATCGTCTCAGGACACTCAGAAAAACTTTGTATCCTGGTCATCATTAACAACTGCCTGACTATAAGTCTAAGAATTTTCAGACCTAAAGGGTCATCTTTGTCAGGATAGTCTAATACCCAACACACAGAACTAAACTGTGCTACCAGACCTTGGAAAGGCAGAATTTAACATCAATATAGAAAAGTACAGTATAAGTTGAGGTCAGGGAAACAGAAGGTGCACAGTGCATTGGGCAGTTTCTCAGAAAATGTCCTTTTTAACCGCATCATAAACATAATTCCTTATTCCTACGATACTGTTTCTCAGTTTTCGACAACTTCATTGCTTCCATTTGCATAGGCTCGGACTCCGTTGCAAATACAGGTGCAGATAGAGGCATATAGAGAGCCTTAGAAACAGAAGAACATTTTGTTTTGGTTCTGGGTTTCTCTCTCTCCTTGAGTCTGTTGTCTATATGCAACATGTACATATAGGAAAAAAAGCCCTCCAATTGTTCAGGTAGATCTCTAGCAGCTGTTTCATCTAGAAGTGATTCAGAGAGACCCTCAGAGAAAGAAGAAACCAAGGAACTATTAGTCCAATCAACTTCTGCAGCAAGTGCAAAATTCAATAACGTAATCCACAATACATCTACTACCTAGTTTTATATGCATTAAGGCCTTGGCTGCATTTTTCTCTTTGCCCAGTGGTTCAATAGACCTCTTGAATTCAGTAGCAAATTCATCATAATCATAATCTTCCTACTCTCCCATAAAGGGTTAGTTCATGCTAGATCCTAACCAGATAGTTTGTTCATTAGGTACCCAATTTTAACAGAAGCAAAAGAAGAATGGGATATCTCAAAGTGATACCCTATCTGATTGAGAAAGCCCCTACACCTTACCACTAAATCCTATGCTTAAGGGCAGGGCACTGTGGGCACCAGACACTGTCAGTTGCTTGCTGTTGTATTTGTGGAGTAGGAGATGATTCAGGCTAAAAACTAGTAGTATGCACCAGCAAGGTCTGAAATGCCTGGGCGAACTGACCCGTGCAGTGATCAAGTTCATCTATTTTTGCCCCCTAAATCACAATTGTTTGACTTAACAAAGTGTCAGGATAGTCTAATAGCCAACACAGAACTTAACAAATATAAAATAAATCAGAAATCCTAAATTCTATTACTGTACTTTAGAATGGGCAGATGTAATGTTAACCCCTTAAGGACACAGCTTCAGAAGCTGGACATACCCTTAAGGACACAAGCAATTTTTGCATTTTTTGCTGTTTGTGTTCAACTGTAATTTGCATCTCTCTCATTTATTGTACTAACACATATTATATATGTGTTTAGACAACAAAAAGGGCTTTAATTTGATGTGACATATACATATGTAAATTCTCATTTATTACAAAAAAAATGCAAAATAATGTAGAAAAGTACTTCAAAATCAATTAATTTATGTATCTTGATTTACAAAGTAGATAATATGTGTAGGATTTCAGTTTATTTTGAAAGTTAGAGGTCACAAACTACAAGGTCTAAAATAAAATTTCAATGTGAAACTATTTTAGAAGATGTTTGTCTTGGAAGTTTAATACCCATTAAAGGAAATAAAATTGCCACACAAAAGTATATATTTATGTAAAGTAGACATCACAGGCTCTTTACCTAAGGTTAGTTTGACACTTTTTGCGTAGCCATTTCACCGCCAAGCTCTGCTAAATATTGGAGTAAAATTGTGTTTTTTCACTATTCTAGCATATACACTGTGGCGAAACCAACCTCGCCACATGTCCTTGGAGGGGGCTGCTTGCCCGCCTCTTGCCTTTGGACTATGGACCAGACTTTATGTGAATGTGTTAACCCAGATAGCTATGCCATGGAGCCCATTCGTGTAGTTAAAGACTTTGGCTCCATGGCAATTGAACTGTGTGAATAGGATCTGAGCGCTATTCAGTAGTTTTGGGCGCTCAGATCCCAGCTATCTGGGGATATGTGACATGTCTGTGTTTTATGTATAAAATGTGACTTTGTGTATTTTATAATATTTTAATGCTTTGTGCTCACCATGTGCATAATGGAGTCTTGTGTCTGTCCTGGGAGATAATTGAATTACTTCTCAATTCAATCTCCAGGATAGAAGACTCTGAAACTGGTTTGGGCCAGAAAGCCATGCTTCATTTAGTCACAAAGGACTTTCCCTTAACTTTTGAACCCCTGGTCTGATTCGTGCCATTTTTTAATATGTTGTTCCCCTGAATGGATTGATTATGAAAATGTATGTTTTATGTTTGTGACATGTATATTTTAGAAGTTATAAATATTGTGTAAAAACTGTATTCCTCTGCCGGTGATAATGAGATTACCCATTGTGTTCAGTAATCATATCACAGGCAGAGGGGAGGATTTTGTGTGGGAGTGTCTGGGTGTATTGTACGGATTGATTGGTTGTTTTGTAACGCCCTGTGGGCTGTACTATGTTTGTGGATTGGGAATAAAAGAGACAGTATGTGACAGTACAGGTAGTTCCTGTTTTAACCCTCAAAGTGAAGTGTCGTCTCATTGTTGGGGGAAGGATTTATTGTATGCTGTTCCAGTTTGACTGCTAGGAGAGTAAACCTATTCATATGGTTTCCTATTCAACTGTCTACAGCATTCATATGCTTGGGATAATTTATTTGTTTCTCCGGTTCGGTGATTGTGGTGTCTGCCAGAGTGCTTGGAGTCCTCAGGAAGCGCTAGGAGCATCCTTCAACGGAGGTACCCAGTCGGGGTGCCAGGCGATCCGTTACATTGGTGGCAAGCGGTGGGATGGCATCCTAGTGCAAGTATCCGTACAGCGCCCCTATCTACAAAGGAACTAACTTCAGCAGAGCAAGCATGGCGTATGACTACACTCAGGAGGAGTTTGACAGAGAGGTTAATGAGGTGCTGTCTAACTTTGGACCCAACCCCACAGAGAGAGCCGTGCAGCTCGCCAGGAAACTAGTAGGAGAATACCTGCAATCTCTAGTAGATTTGGCCAAAAAGGAGTCCCAGGGAGCCAAAGGTGTCGTCCTTCCTCCCCAGCGGCAGTGTGTACCCCAGGGAGCAGAAGGTGTTGTCCTTCCTCCCCAGCAGCAGGGTGAGTCCCAGGGAGCCAAAGGTGGCGTCCTTCCTCCCCAGCGGCAGTGTGTGTCCCAGGGAGCAAAAGGTGTTGTCCCTCCTCCCCAGCGGCAGTGTGTATCCCAGGGAGCTGAAGGTGCCATCCTTCCTCCCCAGCGGCAGTGTGTATCCCAGAGAGCTGAAGGTGTCATCCTTCCTCCCCAGCGGCAGTGTGAGTCACAGGGAGCCAAAGGTGTTGTCCCTCCTCCCCAGCAGCAGTGTGTATCCCAGGGAGCTGAAGGTGTCGTCCTTCCTCCCCAGCGGCAGTGTGTACCCCAGGGAGCAGAAGGTGCTGTCCTTCCTCCCCAGCGGCAGTGTGTATCCCAGGGAGCTGAAGGTGCCGTCCTTCCTCCCCAGCGGCAGTGTGTGCCCCAGGGAGCTGAAGGTGCCGTCCTTCCTCCCCAGCGGCAGTGTGTGTCCCAGGGAGCAGAAGGTGCCGTCCTTCCTCCCCAGCGGCAGTGTGTACCCCAGGGAGCAGAAGGTGCCGTCCTTCCTCCCCAGCGGCAGTGTGTGTCCCAGGGAGCAGAAGGTGCCGTCCTTTCTCCCCAGCGGCAGTGTGTATCCCAGGGTGCCAAAGGTGCCGTCCTTCCTCCTCAGCGGCAGTGTGTACCCCAGGGAGCAGAAGGTGCCGTCCTTCCTCCCCAGTGGCAGGGTGTACCCCAGGAAGCAGAGACCGTCTGTCTCGCACCCCAGCCGCAGGACAAAATATTGAATGGGGAGACAGTTGGTCCCCCTCTCCACCAGCAAAGAGAGTGTCAGGGAGAGGAGCAGGTTACCCCCTCTTCACAGCGGCAGTATACAGTTCAGAGAGAGGAGCTTGTTACACCCTCTCTCCAGCGGCAGCCTAACCCACCAAGGGGAAATGTTAAGCCCCACAACTATGCAGATGGGACCGTAGTCTCTGCACTTGCAGCACCAGGGGTAGGGACGGTTGGTCCTGTCCCCCAGCCCCAGAGCATTGTATCCAGAGGGGAGACAGTCGGTCTCCCCCTCCCACAACCAGGCTCCAACCAGGCTACTTCAGTGGTAGCGCTGGCACCCGGGCAGAGTACCGCTGGTCTCTGCCCACTCAGCAACCCACCAAGGCAGTCTACCAGCCCCCCGCACAGCCATGGTGAGGCACCTGGACATGGACAAGTTGCTATTTTATCCAGGAGTAGTAACCAGTTATTGTGGGTGGGCTGTATTGCTGTTTGTGCTTCGTGGGTGGGTTGCTGGACTAACCAGGGCACTGACCGGCAGGAGGTCAGATACCCTGTTAGTCTGGATGGTAAAGGGGAGAAATGTGGCGAAACCGGCCTTGCCACGTGTCCTTGGATGGGGCTGCTTGCCGCCTCTTGCCTTTGGACTGTGGACCAGACTTTATGTGAATGTGTTAACCCAGATAGCTATGCCATGGAGCCCATTCGTGTAGTTAAAGACTTCGGCTCCATGGCAATTGAACTGTGTGAATAGGATCTGAGCGCTATTCGGTAGTTTTGTGCGCTCAGATCCCAGCTATCTGGGGATATGTGACATGTCTGTGTTTTATGTATAAAATGTGACTTTGTGTATTTTATAATATTTTAATGCTTTGTGCTCACCATGTGCATAATGGAGTCTTGTGTCTGTCCTGGGAGATAATTGAATTACTCTCAATTATCTCCAGGATAGAAGACTCTGAAACTGGTTTGGGACGGAAAGCCATGCTTCATTTAGTCACAAAGGACTTTCCCTTAACTTTTGAACCCCTGGTATGATTCGTGCCATTTTTTTATATGTTGTTCCCCTGAATGGATTGATTATGAAAATGTATGTTTTATGTTTGTGACATGTATATTTTAGAAGTTATAAACATTGTGTAAAAACTGTATTCCTCTGCCGGTGATAATGAGATTACCCATTGTGTTCAGTAATCATATCACAGGCAGAGGGGAGGATTTTGTGTGGGAGTGTCTGGGTGTATTGTACGGATTGATTGGTTGTTTTGTAACGCCCTGTGGGCTGTACTATGTTTGTGGATTGGGAATAAAAGAGACTGTATGTGACAGTACAGGTAGTTTCTGTTTTAACCCTCAAAGTGAAGTGTCGTCTCATTATTGGGGGAAGGATTTATTGTATGCTGTTCCAGTTTGACTGCTAGGAGAGTAAACCTATTCGTATGATTTCCTATTCAACTGTCTACAGCATTCATGTGCTTGGGAGAATTTGTTTCTCCGGTTCGGTGATTGTGGTGTCTGCCAGAGTGCTTGGAGTCCTCAGGAAGCGCTAGGAGCATCCTTCAACGGAGGTAGCCAGTCGGGGTGCCAGGCGATCCATTACAAGGTTTTTGTAATGTGTATTTCGTAAACTTAGTGTGTGCTATCCCTGTACAGAACCCCATATTGTGTTCAGCTACATCTGCTGAGTACAACGATACCCCCATTGTATACCTTTGCCCCTATTCTGTGAAGCTACAATGCCATATGGGAGACCATGCTATTTCAGCTTCTATAGTTGGAATTTTCATAGATGGTCAAATGTCTTATTTTGTGACATTATATTTCAAATTTTGTGGTGAGAATTTTTTAATTTTTTTTTACATACATGTTGCATTTTCGCTGGGTATTTCTTACATTTGATAAGTACCACTGTCATAAATTCCTCCTAAGTATTTTTTTGATATAATACTTCCTGTCTTGCTCAGCTATGTCGTCTGAGCACAGCAATACCCCCATATGTACCTTTGCCAGGTATATGTGGACATTGAAGGGGCACATTTAAGACACAGCCATTTAGGTTTTTTCAAACTTTAAATTTTTACGCTGTGTCCATACCCCACTTTGGAGGTATTTTTGTAGGTTAATTATTCCAGCTACCCCATAAAGGCATACAATTTCTTAAAGAAGACGCCCTAGGGTATTTAAAAAGACGTATTTTGAACCTTAGCATGAAATATTTTTTCTGCTAGCTTGTACCAAGTGTAGTGGTAATAAGCATTTTTTCTGCTTTTTTGACACATACAGTGAGTTATATGTGCTATGGCTATATAATACTTCCTATCTTGCTCAGCTATGTCGTCTGAGCACAGCAATACCCCCATATGTACCTTTGCCAGGTATATGTGGACATTGAAGGGGCACATTTGAGACACAGCCATTTAAGTTTTTTCAAACTTTTAATTTTTACGCTGTGTCCATACCCCACTTTGGAGGTATTTTTGTAGGTTAATTATTCCAGCTACCCCATAAAGGCATAACATTTCTTAAAGAAGACGCCCTAGGGTATTTAAAAAGACGTATTTTGAACCTTAGCATGAAATATTTTTTCTGCTAGCTTGTACCAAGTGTAGTGGTAATAAGCATTTTTTCTGCTTTTTTGACACATACAGTGAGTTTGTACTGTGTATTTGGCAAACCTTATATGTGCTATGGCTATATAATACTTCCTATCTTGCTCAGCTATGTCGTCTGAGCACAGCAATACCTTTGCCAGGTATATGTGGACATTGAAGGGGCACATTTGAGACACAGCCATTTAAGTTTTTTCAAACTTTAAATTTTTACGCTGTGTCCATACCCCACTTTGGAGTTTTTTTTGTAAGTTAATTATTCCAGCTACCCCATAAAGGCATACCATTTCTTAAAGAAGACACCCTAGGGTATTTCAAAAGACGTATTTTGAACCTTAGCGTGAAATTATTTTTCCGCTAGCTTATACCAAGTGTAGTGGTAAGCATTTTTTATGCCTTTTTGACATACTCAATGAGTTTGTAATATATATTTTGCAAACCTTATATGTGCTACAGCAGTATAATACATCATATGTTGCTCCGCTATGTCATCTGAGTACAGCAACGTTGAAGGGGCACATTTGAGACACTTAAGTTAGAATTTTTACGCTGGGTCCATGCCCCACTTTGGAATTTTTTTAATATGTTGTGTTTTCCCAATTACTTCACAAAAGCATACCATTTCCTAAAGAAGACACCCAAGGGTGTTTCAAAAGGCATATCTGAAACCTTAGCGTGGTATCATTTTTTTGCTAGCCTGTACCAAGTGTAGAGGTAATACACATTTTCCCCCTTTTTTAAACATGTTTTAACTTTTAACTTTTAAAAAGTTTTATTTAGCTTTTAACAACTTATTTTACTATTTGAAAACTTTGTTTAAACTTTTAAAAAGTTTTTTTTACTTTTTACCCCTAACTATCCTAAGCGTAAATCCCCCAATTTCCTCACTAACTTCTACCCACCCTAGCTAAATAAATAAATATTTTTAAATAGTTTCAATGAATTAATTAAATAAATTTAACCCTTGAGGATTAAAAAAAAATAAAAGTTAACCCTCAGAGGTTAAAAGAAAAAAATCAGATCACAGTGAAATACTGTGAACTGTATTTTGATCACTGCAGACAGTGATCAAAGGGCAGGGAAGGGGTTAAATTTTATTTGAAAGAGGTGAGGGGGTGGGCATTGTAACTAACTGTTTTTTTGTTTTTTTTTACAGCCAGAGACAGATCAGCACTGATCTGTCTCTCTGCAGCTCACAGCTCACACAGAGCTGCAGGGAAACAGATCAGGTTTCACTGCAACACATGTTCTGGTCAGAGCAATCACATGGGCTGAATTCATGAAACTGCCCATGGTAGTGTGCCTCCAATATGGAGACACACTACAGGAAGATTAACCCCACGATTGCCGTGATTGTAGCAACAAAAACCTAACGCTCTGCACAACACACGTAGAAACGTCCAGGAAGGTGTTATACCGCTGGCACCTAGTTCCAACCAAATTGAAACACATAAACCCTCACACATCAGGCACATGTTGGAGATGCATGAAACAACCAGGTACGGTCTATCATGTATGTTGGACATGCCCAAAGATCACACCATTTTGGGCACAAGTCTCGAAACTAATAACAGACACTACCAAAATAACAATGGCTCTTCAACCTGAGCAGTACCTATTACAACTACTACCAACGACTACAACCAAAACTACAAAATATTTGATTTACCATATATTGATAGCGGCACTACAGACGATTAGCAGAAACTGGCTGTCCCCTCACACCCCGAACTTAGCGTCATATGTCCAAACCATAGAAACATTCCAAAAACACGAGATCATGGCTAGGAGGGCCAGATCCCAGCAGAAGTTCTGAGAAGAAGCTTGGGAGCGATAGGATGAGCACAATAGCACGACAACCTTAGCTAACATAATATGCTAATGAGTGTAGCAATATATCCTCAGGAAAATAAGCCTTAGATCATAAGCCATTCCAACCTCGACCCACACCCCCATCTCTACTCTTCCCCACCACACCACCTTATGATTTAAAAAGTGTACAAGGTGCAGCAAGATTGGTAATTAATAACACCTACATGCAGTAGGAAAAATAAACGAAAATGTTTTCATTGTATGAAATGTTTGTTAATGTATGAGCATCACAATTGTAAACAAATGTTAAAAACAATGCCGATGTATTCCAATGCAAAACAATAATGAAATGCATATTTATGCTGTACCTCTGCACCAACCCAAAATTTCAAACAAAAAAAAACAAAAAAAAGAAGGATGCTCCACACCGATGCCTGGTCAACAATTTAAGCACCAAGGAATTATTTTCCTACACCTCCCATGATAACTAACCAGTCCCAGATTCATTAAATTATCCCTAAAAAAAATAGTAAAATGACATTTAAATGATGCACAGTCTTTTAGTGGAGTAGCTGAAGCAGAATAATTCTAAAAATGGTGTTTGGGCTTCACACTATAGCAGACAGCATATTTTGTACTACTGCTCTGTGTCAGGTTCATATTTCAACTCCACCAAAAAAAATATATATATTTGGTTGATTATCTGTCATATAGACTCCCCAAATGCACACTTTGATTCAAGTAGCATACAAGACAGCTCTGATAAATTAAGCAAAAATTGATAGTCAATTCCCTAGAACAAGAAAATCTCATCTTATAACTTTGTCTCCTTTACAAAGGATGCTGTATATGACCGAGCATCAAACACAACAAGATGTTGCTAAGAGACCATTGAGACCAATAAAACAAAATGTGCAGAGATAACCTAAAACTAACAAGATTCACTGGAAGAAAACAAAACCAAGCACATTTCCCCAAATGCTTCAAACACCAGAGTATGCTTTTTATGCCTCAGACATCTGTGAGCCATTAAAGAACCAATAAACATTAAAAATACTTTTGCTGCTTTTACAGACATATGCAGTCATTAATTTTAAGGTATACTTAGATTTTTAGCATAAGAAAATATAAGCTCTGTAGATTTAAAACTAAAATATTGATATTAAATTCACAAAAAAATGATTTGTAGTGAACTGTCAATTTAACTGCAAAATGAAGCTTAAAATAGCAAAATGTGAAAAGTAGTTAAATCAGAGAATTGTTATACTAAGGTAATTTGGCCTACAATTAATCATTTTCCTTCCCTTTGAATCTTTAGTAAATATATCACATAACTTATTATATAGAGACACTTGTATCAAGTCCAGCACAACCATGAGTCCCTAGTGAACTTATTCTCTAATGCCAGGTGAAGGAGTAAGGAACATCTTTTTTTACATGCAACCAGTGAATTTGTGCAAGCTCTGCATGTTCTCTGTAATACCTCACTGAACAGGTTGAAAATGATATTTTTATTATTTATTTTTATATATGTCTCAAAAGTAGCCTGGTACATATTATGCTCTATATTCTGACATTTTCTACATTTCCCTATTTGCCATAAACAATGTCACACAAATAGGAAAACAGGCAATAGTAATTTGAAATAGGGCAATTAAAGGGATCCTAGTGCCAGGAAAATAAACCAGTTTTCCTGGCACTAAAGGGACTTGGAAAGCCCCCCTCCTTTGGGCGCCTCTTACCTTAATCCAGCGCCGGGCTCCCTCTGCGCTGGTGACCTCTCCTCCCCCGCCGACATCAGCTCCCGAGTGGAGCCGAATGCGCATGTGCGGCCAGAAATGCGCGCACATTCAATCCTGCCCACAGAAAAGCACTACTCAATGCTTTCCTATGGGGGATCTTATTTGACGCTGGACTCGGTGAGGACGTCCAGTGTCAGATAAGTGTGATTTACTCAGTGTAATTCGCGGTAGTGGCCTCTAGTGGCTGTCAGGGAGATAGCCACTAGAGACTGGATTAACCCTGCAGTGTAAACATATGTTTTCAGCTGCAGGGTTAAAACTAGGGGACCTGGCACCCAGACCACTACATTGAGCTGAAGTGGTCTGAGTGCATATAGTGGTCATTTAATGCAGGTACAGCGAGGGGAAATGCTACCTTAGACACCTGCTGAGCATTTCACTTAGATACACCTGCTAAGCATTTCCTAACATGGGCCTGGTTGTGTGGATAAAGCCCTATGGTGCCATGTGAAATCAGCAGTACTAGGAGGAAATGAGTGCAGGTCACTTCCTCCCAGGTACATAGAGATCCCAAAAGAAGGGCAGGAAAGAGAGACAAACATGAGGGGGGAGAGGAAAGAGATCAAGACCCCAGTGAAGCCACCCTCCTCCCACAAAATGTATGTTAAGAGGACGGTGGCCAAAAATATAAAAATTATGAAATAAGTGTGTGTGTGTGTGTGTGTTTGTGTTTGTGTCAGTGTGTGTGTATATGTGTGAGTCTGTGGGTCATTGTGTATTCATATGAGTGTGTGTATGTGGCACTATTAGTCTTTTCATTTGTTTTTATAATTAAATATTTAATAATTAATAATTGGATGTTTTTAAGGATTTTTATACTTTTATTGTAAAAGGAATCATCTATACAGTGATTAGTTAGGTGCCCTTGTGTTATATTTTTGGTAATATCAAAGCAACGTTTTTTACTCACTTACTTAGAGTGGCTGCTTTTACTTTTGTTAATTATCTTTAACACGTTAGGTTATAATGATATTTTGTTTTCAGTATATATTAAGTGAAAACCTATGGCAAAAGAAATACAAATCTCTGCTGCAAAAAAAAAACTTTGCAAAACTAAAATTGTAATTGGATGACTCAAGACAAGGTAATGCAGCAGCTATAGAAAGTTAATGTACACAAAACACCAGGGCCAGATGGTATTCACTCTTGAGTACATAAGTACCTAACTGTGGAAAGAAATTAATCTCTGCTTTTAATCTTGCAGGATTTATTTTCTTTCAGGAATCGTACCAAAGGATTGGAGAAAGTCATATATGGTTTGTAATTTCAAAAAGGGTTTAAAATGTCTACCCAAGACATAGACTCATGAGTTTAACTTCTGTGACTGGAAAAGTATTTGAAGGCTTATTAATGGATAAAATTCAGTAATTAGTTTGGAACAACATTTCATTAGCAAAAATCAGCTTGGTTTTATAAAACATAGATCATGCCCAACTAACTATAGTTCTGGGTGTTGCAGCCAAAGTGGTCTACTTGGAGAGAAATTGGTC
This sequence comes from Pelobates cultripes, assembly GCA_933207985.1. NCBI lineage: Eukaryota > Metazoa > Chordata > Amphibia > Anura > Pelobatidae > Pelobates > Pelobates cultripes. The sequence goes on from CAKOES020000305.1 coordinate 21,731, forward strand.
TAGATTAAAATTCATGCTCTTGGATTGAATTTTTTCTTTAACCCTTTGAAGACCAAGGGACGTTTTTGTCCCATGTTTTTAATTGCCTGTATCATCTGATTAAGAACTTAAAATACTATGAGTTAAAATAATAGTTTTTATCAACAAATGGATCTAGCTTTTTGACAGTTATTTTCATGAAAGTGTACGAACTTAAAAAAAAAAAAATGGCTTCTTTTGGCGTTCCATAAAAAGTGACCTAAATAGTCAGATGTTATTGGATCATCTGATATTTGTTGATAGACTTGTGTTGTGAATTCATTGTAAAATAAATTTAAAGTTCCAGAAACAGACAATGCTTGCAACCTTGTCTCCCTTGAGGACCATAGGGACACATTTGTCCCGTGTCATAATTCTTCCCCCAAAAATGACACAAATGTGGAAATGTTTTTATTTATTGTTCAAATACATTCTTAAAGGAAAAAAATATAATTATATTTATGACGATAATCTTATGGTCCTCAAAGGGTTGTTAAGATAGAATACAGAGAGTTTATATTAATGATAAATGTTCAAGTTGAACAAAAGTGGCATCTGTATAGTATAAAAAGAACATTCACCAGATACTTTTATACTTCCATTTTTGGAAATTGTATCTCATTGTATTTATTATTTATTTTTATTTTTTTATTGTATATTTAGTGTGTATATATTTGTGTGCTTTTATGGGTGTTTATTTTTAGCATTAATAAAGTGTTGACCAAATAATTATATTATCCACTTTGTTTTGTTTTTACATGATCTATTTTTTTAACTTTATTATATTTTATATTTTCCTTTTATTTGCTAACAATTGCTCCAGGTTTTATGCAGTACTAGTAACTGTTAGACATGTGCACCAGTGAAATTTTCATTTCATATGAATGATTTTGTTCTAAATAAATATTTAATTTGTCAATCCTGAATTTCGTCCGCAAACCATTTGTTTTCAATCAAAATTTGGTAAAAAATAATTTGTTTTCGTCCATTAGGATAAAAACAGCACTGCTCATGCAAAAAAAAAAAAATAAGTATGGAGGGAGCGGGCAGCGCTACCAGCTCCCTCCTTGTAATAAATAACCATTCCTACACCCACACCCTGCATTAAAACCTATTAATAGTGGCTGCTCTCTGTCATTAATAATGGCTGCTCGCTGTCATTTTAAACTACTAGTGACTGGGCAACTATTGCTGCCAAGTCGCTAGTGCAATAAGGGGGGACCTGGCACAGGTCCCACCATGTTGGGGAACACAAATAACTAAAATGGGGGGACATAGTGCCCAACCATTAATAAAAAGGGGGGGGGCCCTAATGTCCCCCCTTGTCCCCACCCATGAGCGGTGGGTGGAGACCCTAAATAAATAATGGGAGGACCTAATGTCTCACCCAGGTCCCCACCCATGACCGGTGGGTGGGGACCACAAATAATTTGAAAAGCAACCAATCAGTGTTGAGTCAAATTACACAGCATGGGAAAATTCCAAAGAACTTTCCCACACTGTGTAAAATGAACAGAGCACTTTGATTTGTTGAATTTCAAGCCAAACTTAAACCAATCAGAGCACTCTGAGCCTTATTGCAGGGCGAGGGGAGGCTTTATAAGTGCTCTTCATGGGTGAAGAAGGGTTATTTTTTAACCATCTGGATTATTTCAGTGTTCTCCATGGGTAAAGAAGGATTATTTTTTTTACCGTCTGGATTTTTTTTTTTCTGGCGTATTTTTTTTTTTTTTTAAACAGTTGCAAGCGTATTATGGATTTGTATTTGCCCTTTTTTAGGGGTGAAGAAAGAAAAGAAGAAAGAAGACATCAAATGTTAAGTATGAAATTTTATTCTGTAAGGTTAGATCATTGCCCCCCCCCCCGCTCACCATTATTAGGGTAAGGGGAGTAGGTAGAGTATAAATTTTGGGCTGGAGTGTCTAGGGGCTTGGGGACCCCTAGTCACTTTATTATTTGTGGTCCCCACCCGCTGGTCATGGGTGGGAACGTTAGGTCCCCCCATTATTTACTTATTTGGGGTCCCCATCCGCTGCTCATGGGTTGGGAACAGTGGGAACATTAGGCCCCCCTCCCTATTTATTGAGGGTCCACACCCGCCGCTCATGGGTGGGGACCAGTAGGGACATTAGGTCCCACCGTTATTTATTTAGGGTCCCCACCTCCCGCTCATTACCATTATGTCCCCCCATTTATATTAGTTGCCCTACCCCATGGTCCACGGGTGGGCACTATATGCCCCCCATTTTAGTTATATTCTGTTCCCCCAAAGTGGCAATGGGAGGGCATGTGCCAGGTCCCCCCTTATTGCACTAGGGACTGGGCAGCAATAACTGCCCAGTCACTAGTACTTTTAAATTTGTTTAGACGACATGCAACTACGCGCGGCATGCCATGAGTAGGGTCATGTGGAAGGATATAACCTCCCTTTTATTAATATGGAGGTCATAGTGACCCCCATAGGTTTTAATGGGGGAGGGGGAAGGAATTAGTATTATATCAAGGAGGGAGCTGGTAGCGCTGCCGGCTCCCTCCTTGTTATTTTTTTGCCTATGCGCAGTGTTATTTTCTCCGTGTTGTGGGGGTTAATTCCCCTGTAGCACGGAGTCTATTAAATTAATGAAACGAAAAGGTAATGCATTTGGCATTTGTCCTTTAGTTTTGTTTATATTTGTCTGTAGGGCTTTCATTTACGTTTTAGCAAATGAATATGAAAAACGAGTTTTCGGACAAAATCGTATTTGTACGTAAACAAATGCACGTGTCTAGTAAATGGGTTTTTTTCTTATAACAGTGGATCAAGTGGTGACCTTTTTACCAGTTTTAGAGCATTGTTTAGTAGATAATTCCTTTTGTGTACTTTTACTATCTAGAGTAAGTTTCTATCTAAAGAAAGTTTCTTCTAGAACACTCAAACTACAATAAGAGAAGGGATATTACTACAAATGTGTCACGGTCCACGCCGTGACATCCAGTCTGCCAGACGTGGTCGCTCTGGAAGCGCCCGATAGGGGATTTGAACTGTGGTTTTTCTGGACCATATCCTGCTGTTCTTCCTCTGAGCCATTTCAGGACTTTGGATAACTCCCTGTTTATTCTTGTATTGCCTGCAGCACCAGGGGGCTGGACTTCACCAAAGGCTCTGATCTGTCAGTAACTCTCCAGCTGAATCTGATCCTAATTAACAGGATATAAAAGCCTGCCTCACCCTGGGAGGGGTGTCAGTTCATTGACTCTGGTTCCCTTGTTTGGTTCCTGTTACTCCGTACCTGCGTTCCAGTGATTCTTGTCTATTCCGGCTTCTGACCTTGGCTTTCCTCCTGGACTACTCTGACCTCTGGCTTCCCTGATTTTGGCTTCCCTTGACCACGCTTCTGCTTATCCCTGCTGTACTGAGTCTTGGAGCACCTTTCCTGGAAAGCCCCCGTGCACAGACTCACAGGCCAGGTGGCGTCTTACCTGGTCACCCTGGTCTGTGTCTACTTTGCAAGGGTGAGCGTATAACTCTGCGAGCTGGACTCCCTATCAGGTAAGACTCCATTACAAAATGGCACATGACATTTCATGCAGGAATATGCAATGTAAGCACTTAGGTGTGAGGAATGCATAAGCAACTTACACCCTAAATGGTAGTAAATTAGTAAAAACACCACATGTGATATATGTGAAAGCTATCACTTTTAGATCTAATTAGTTTAAAAAAAACTGCTCCTCAGAGGGACATGATAACATTATTCACTTCAGAGCCAATGCAAACCACTAAAAAAATAATAAAACAAATAAATAAAGTTCACCAAATGTGAGCAGCATAAAACACACTGTATCGCTTAAAGCAAAGCAACCAAAGTAGTAGGTAAAAAAGTCTAAAGCAAGTTAACATCTGACTGAAAAGTAAAAACATTTTTTCATGCAAGCTCTCTGAGTCACAGCCAGGGGAAGTGCATCTAGGGCTGCATGAACAGAAACAAAGAGTTTTAACTCCTACATGGCAAAGAATTAAGCAGTGACACTACAGGGGCATGGTCTATACACTAAAACTCCTTAATTAAGCAAAAATTGTTTATATGTCTATCGGGTGCCTTTAAGCTGTTCCAAAATAGTGATGTAGATAGCCAGAATCCTCTTGTAAAATTTGATGTATTCAAATCTATAAAGTAACATATTCGAATAATAGTGCAATCTGCTGGTATTTATACAAAATGTAATACCAAAAAAAATGAATTTGTTGATTGCACCCCGTAAGCTTTAACTGTTTATTTTTGCACTGCCTTGCTTACAGACACTGTTTGTGCCTCTTGGACTTACAACTAGAACAATTCGAACTTTCGAATCCATCTTGTTTAGTCGAACACATTTAGCGGTGTTTGGTCTTCGAATGCATGGAACTCAAATCAGACACTCGATTGCATGAACACCGCTAAACTTTTACCTTCCATGGAGGTTTGACTATTTGAATGGGAGTCGAACGGTGCCCGGTAAGAAGAAACTCCTGACCAAGAGACATACACTGACTATATACACGAATGGCTAGATTGGGTATTTTGAATGTTATTTTAAATCCTCTCAGTAGACCGGCCGCACAGCCTGATTCTCTGGAACTGTTTTGGGCATGAAACCAATGCGTGCCGTCGGTCAAAATAAGACTTCCATAGAATTCCTGAACCCCTGATCTGATCTGGGTGATTTTTGGACATGTTGGTCAAATCAGGGTTATCAGGGGAAGTAATAATTGTGGGGATTTTATATGTTTTTGGGGTTTTATAAAAAATATGTTTTTCTGCCTGGGGATAATTCAATTTAATACAGTATTTGACTCAGTTATCTCCCAGGCAGAGAGGAGAGATTGTATGCTTGTAATAGGAGTGTCTTATCATTGTCATTGGTCTATGTCTTTATCTTGTCTGTTCCCCACAAGGTCCATGTGGGAGTGCCCCTATAAAAGGCCATTAAAATCATTCTTTGCTTACCCTCATCATATAGTCTCATCTCATGATTGTAGGGACCAGCTATACATGCTATAATCACCAGGTTCTTGTAAGAGCTATACTATCCAGGGAAATCGGAAAGCATCACTCTGGACAGTGAGGGAAAGAACGGCTCAGGCAGTGAAACCCCTCATCCTCTCGGGGTAGCCACCATAGATAGCAAATAGTTCTTCCAAATGGTAAAGATACCAAACCAACAAGAAATGGAGCCTCCAATTGGCAAACCTTTGGCTTCTTCTTCTACCTATTCTGCTTTATATGTATCAAAGAGAAAGAACAATGGATCAGCACTCTCGGGCTCCAACAAACACAGAAAGGGCAGCTCACCTAAGTTAATGGTGCTCCCTTGCAAACCTCACAAGTAGATAAATAGAATATGGAAAAAAGGAGAAAGGTATCACCAATAATATATTTATGCTGTTAAAATCTAAAAAAAATAATTGTATAAAAGACTACTATAATAGGTGAAAGGGTGAGAAAGTCCACAGAAATGTCCAAATAAATATAAAGGGCAATTTGCCAGGAAACAGGGCAGGTCAAAGATATATATTCTTCTTGTGCAAAATCTTTGGTCAGAAGTGGCTTGCAATTCGTGTGAACATACAAAAAAGCAGAGAAAGGAATCCAACCAACTTGACTGAATAATAATCAAAATGAGATGTACTCATATTTACCAGAGCTAAAACCTACTCTAGTGTAAGGGGCATGTAGTGGTATGATCCCCACTTCGACTATATATGAGTAGATGTAGTAGTCAGGTTTCTTAGCAGTATAGTAATGCGACTCAAAAGGAAAAAACAGAACAAAAATAGTGCTATCTGTATATATTGAACCAGGAGTAAAAAGAATATAAATCTTACTCAAATTTTTGCGCAGGCTAACTGTTCACTGAATAAGGCACAGGTGGTATGATCCCCCATGAATTCTTTGGTGAGGTCCAAGGATACCAAGCAAATGACAATAAAAATAAGATAGAAATAATAAAATCAAGGAAAAAGGCACATTAAATACATGAACATAGTTGGAATATTAGGGTATCAAAACCATTCAGTATCCAAACACTTTGCCATTCATAATAAATACCCAAAATTGTTGAAATGTATCGGTATACAAAAGTAAAATTTAATTGAGAGGAAGTGACATAAAGAGAATTCTGGATAGTAAGAAATATATTAATATATTGAAAAAAAAGTTTGAAAGAGACAGTTATGTATATTACATATACTTCCTGCTTTCAAAGTGGTCCTAAATTATACATACAAAAAATTTAAAACAATTACTCATTTCAAGAAGAGAATTTATAGGATCCCCTATACTCTGACTGAGTATATCCACTGTAATTCTCCCGAGTCCCAAAGTGAAGCAGTGTTTATAGCATTGGTATACCCAAACATCAGCCAAGACTTGATGAAGGGTACAAGAAGAATGTTTTATTGTGGCCCGTTTATATACACAGACCCCCAGCATGGGGTCTCCATTCACTTGTGCAGTAAACCTGCCCAGGCACCTCTGTGTCCGGGAGATAAGAGAGCCTACTTTTGCTTAAACTAATTATCTCCCAGGCACAAGAGGTACAAAATTTTATACAAAACCCACCAAAATACACATAAAATATATGAACCCCAACAAATATTATATCCTACATATCAAAATAGCGCTCAGATTCCATGAACACCACCGGGGTAAAGTTCTGACGGACCACACACGTGGTGTCTGCCTAAATTAGTTCCAGAGAAAAAGCAGCGGGTGGTCACTTTCGGGAGTTCATAAACGAATGAAATGTCGAATGGTTCCCCTGGCTCATAGTTTATGCGAAAAATCCTACCGAACAGTGCTCTCCTGTCTTGTCAGGAATAGAAGCAGGTGTCGACGCAAGATCACCAAGGTTTGCACATGGATGTATTCGACTATGAGTTTGTGCTTGTTTGGTTATATGAGCGGCAGTCACACAGAGAGAGCACTTAAGTTTGTGGTTAGTTTTTAGTTAATGAGCTAGGGGGTGTTCGGTAGATTGTAGCTGCTTCCGAACTGGAGAAATGTATTTGTAAAACAAACTACGAAGGAAATGTCTTGAACAGGATAATTAGGGAGTTTGTCACACTGATGTTAAAATTAAGTAGTTTGGTGACACCTTTTTAACCCCCCCACCCCTGCCATTTGGCTCCCAAGATGGCGCTGCCTTTCTAAAGGCAATGCATCATGGGGCTTCTGGGGGTTTCCCTAGCCTGCCTCATCATAGAGTCAGGCTTGGGACATCCAATCCGAGCTTGCCCCTATAACAATTTTATTCTAACTATGATCCCCATTTGTCTGATCAGGTCAATATTAGTCAATATTATTGTGTTTTAGCGAGAGAGATCTTGTAAAATTGTGAGACCCAAACGCTCTTTTCAGAGCTGTTAACCCCTATCCTGCCAGTGATCACTGTATAGATGACCGGCTCTTGCACTGCAGCACTTATTTTGCTGTCTGTGCATTTTTTTTAGGGGTTAGTTTTTTGTAGTGTTTTTTTTGTGACAGATCACTAAGTAAAGTGATTGTGATCATGTAACAGAGGTCGTATAGAGCTGAGGAGGCTAGCACTCACCACACATGAGCTTTTGGATACCCCTGTTGGAGGAGGCAGAATGCTGATGCAGTGCAGAGGGACATCTGCACTGGGATTGGGTAAATAACTAAAGGGTTTTCAACCCTTAATTGGCTGAGGGGCTGTGAAGGAGGGGGTAGATAGAGGGAGTTTTAGTGTTAGGAATACAGGTTTGTATTTCTATTGTTATATACCTTTAACGCTGCTTCCCCATACATCCTTTACATTCTGACTACTAACGTGTTACAAAGTGCCTGCTTACCAGTTCTATTTGGAACTGGATAGAGAGCAGTGCCTGTAGCAAAGGGTGAACTCAGAGCTAATAACTCTAGCTTGCATAGTTTAGATGCAGGGCTTTTTTTGGCCTACTTGGAGCTTTAGCCCTGTCAACCATCCCCGCCCCTTTCCCCACTGAGGCCCCTGTGCTTACTTCAGAATTTTAAATGAACTTACCATTCTATACTGCTAAAATTTTATTAAAGGGATCCTATAGTGCCAGGAAAACAAAGTAGTTTTCCTGGCACTATAGGTCACTACAGTGCCCCCCTCCCTCGTCTCGTCCTCACACGGCACTCAAGAGTAGTGATGTACCGAACGGTTCGCTGGCGAACATAGCATGTTCGCGTTCGCCACGGCGGGCGAACATATGCGCGGTTCGACCCGCCCCCTATTCGTCATCATTGAGTAAACTTTGACCCTGTACCTTACAGTCAGCAGACACATTCCAGCCAATTAGCAGCACAGCCTCCCTAGCAGACCCTCCCACCTACTGGACAGCATCCATTTTAGATTCATTCTCAAGCTGCATGCTTAGTAAGAGGAGGGAAAGTGTAGTTGCTGTTCATAAGATAGGGAAAAGCATAGCTAGGTTAGGGATAAGGGTATGCTTTTTTTAATTTTATTTTTCTATGTAATGTAAATGCACTTAGTTGTCTGCCACTGCTGCCAGCTTCTGTGTCAGGCTCACAGTGCCCATTTCCCCAGTCAGTGCCACCAATTACATCTGGTGTCACAATAGCTTGGATTTAAAAACAAAAAACTTTTTTTACTGTTATAGATTGAATAGCAGTCAGTGTCCTTAAAGCGGGTGTGTTACAATAAAAGTGGATACGCTGACCAGTGCCACTAATTAGATCTGGTGTCACAATAGCTTGGATTTAAAAGAACAAAAAACTTTTTTCACTGTTATAGATTGAATAGCAGTTAGTTATCTTCAAGCGGGTGTCAGGCCTACAGCCTGTGCTCTGCACAACTGTGCCAGTGCACATTGCCACTCATATCTGGTCTCACAGTAGCTTGCACGCATAGTACCACTAATCCCAACAAAATGACAGGCAGAGGCAGGCCACCCCGCAGGGGCCATCGTGGTCGTGGTGCTGTGATTCCCTTTGGCCCTAGAATAATGCCCAGTTTTCAGAGGCCACGTACCCTGAACTTGAAAAGTTCTGAGGACATAGTTGACTGGCTAACACAAGACACCCAATCTTCTACAGCCTCCGCTCAGAACCTTGACGCTTAGCTTCAGGCACCTCTCAAGATACCACTCACCCGCCTGCCGCCACCACCAAAACTAGCACCACAGCCGCTTCAGTTTGTATGTCAGAGGAGTTATTCACACATCCGTTTGAAGAAATGAGTGATGCGCAACCAGGGGAGGGCTGGCAGCCTTAGGCCTGGAGGGCAAAACCAGTCAAGTGGCCCATTGCACCACCAAATCAGTTCACCATCCATGCCCACCTTTTCCTGGTTTTATAACGGATATTGATGTTATACTAATCAGTAGCTCTTTGCCATACCCGCTCCTTCACGGCTCCAGGCACTGCTTGTTGTGAGTGTGAGCCACTGTAAATTAGGGGCAGAGGGCACTTGCACTGCGGTAAAGATGGGGCTGGACAGGAGGAGAGTGCAGTGCAATCAGTGCACTCCCCTCCTGTGGGTCGCCAGTAGACTGGTGCACCTGCCCAGGATCAGAGCCGGTGCAAGGATTTTTGCTGCCCTAGACAAAATAAAAATTTGCTGCCCCCCCATGTGACATCACAATGCCCCACCCATATGAACTAACGCCAGTGCTGCACACAGTGTGTGTTTACATTAAAAGCCTGCAGGGACCAGCTATAGACACCAGAACCACTTCATTAAGCTATAGTGTCCCTTTAATGTGAGGTACATTATAGATTAGTGTCACTAATAATATACTAGATTGCCTACTTACAAGCAGATGAGGATGATGATGGGCTGCAGTTTGGCCCACTGGTCTGGTGTAGAACAGGATCTCTGGAGGCTGTTTGCAACTGTGGTCACAAAATTCAATGTTCTGGGAGAATTGGAAGCAGCTCCATTTTTTGGGGTCTGGGCCCCAGGGCCTGACGCTGAGTATGCTCATAAGGCCCACTCATAAGTTCCACCCACCCATGAGTTCGCTCACAGGGAGTGGAGTAGGGGATGTGTTATGTGTTATTGTAGAGGATCTAATATGTGTGCTTATGGTATGTAGTGTATAGGGTTACCAGTTTGTCCAGGTGATGTAGTGTGTTTGTGTGTAGTGGAAGCAGTGTGTATTTGTGTATAAGGGATGTATTATGTGTTTCTGGTTGTGTGTAAGGGATGCATTGTGTGAATCTGTTTTTGTATGCATAAGGGATGCAAGTGTGTGTCTGTGTGCAGTACATTGGGTAGAGATGCATTAATGTTTCATGTGTATGTAAGAAAAGAGATGTGGTACGTGTGTGTTTGCATGTGTGTGTCGCGGGTTTGCATTGTCTGTTTCTGTGTATGTGTGCAAAGGATGGGTATGTTTTGTGTGGGGTTGCATTGTGTGTGTGTGTAATGGATGTTGTGTGTTTCTCTGTGTGTAAGGGGAAGCATGTTGCGTGAACTTTCTGTGTATGTATAGGATGCATTTGTGTGTGTGTGCGCACGTGCGTAGTGTGAAAGAGCTCCCTGTCTTGGCCTCTGTCCTATAGAGCTGCCCCTTCTGTCCCGTAGAGCTCTCCCCTGCACCTTAGTGGTCTCTCCTCTCCCCCACCCTCTCCTAGCGGTCTCTTCTCACACTCACCCACCATCCCTGTGCTCTTCTCACACTCACCCACCATCCCTGTGCTCTTCTCACCCCCCCCTCCACCTTCCCTGTGTTCTTCTCACTCCTCCCTCTATGTGTTCTCCTCACACCCCCTGTGTTCGTCTTACCCCCCTCCTCCCTGTGTTCTTCATACTTCCCCCCTTGGTCGTCTTACTCCCCACCTGTTCTTCTTACCCCCCTTCTTCTTATTGCTCCCCCTTCTTCTTCTTCCCTCTTACTCCCCTTCAACTTCTTCTTACTCCCCTCTTGCCTTTACTCCCCCTTCTTCTTACCCCCTCTTCTTCTTCTTACCCCCACTCTTCTTCTTCTTGTACTCCCCACTCTTTTCTTACTCACCCCTTCTTCTTCTTCTTACCCCCCTCTTTCTTGTCTCCCCTCCTTCTTACTCCAGCCCTCCCCTCCTTCTTACTCCGCCTCCTTTCTTATTTCACCTCCTCCCTCTTCTTACTCCCCCCTCTTTTCTTACTCCCTCCTCTTCTTCTTCTTACTCCCCATCTTTTTCTTACTCACCCCTTCTTCTTCTTACCCCCCTCTTTTTCTTATCTCCCTCTTCTTATTCCCTCCCTCCCTCTTCTTATTCCCCTATCCTCTTTATTCCCTCCCTCCCTCTTCTTGATACCCTCCTCCCCTCTTCTTATTCCCTCCTCCCTCTTCTTATTCCTCCTCCCTCTTCTTATTCCTCCCTCCCCTCTTCTTATTCCCCCCTCCCCTCTTCTTATTCCCCTCCCTCCCCTCTTCTTATTCCCCCTATCCCCTCTTTTTATTCCCCTCCTCCCCTCTTCTTATTCCCCTCCCTCCCCTCTTCTTATTCCCCCCTCCCCTCTTCTTATCCCCCTCCCCTCTTTTTATTCCCCCCCTTCTCTTTTTATTCCCCCCTCCCCTCTATTCTCCCCCCTCTTCTTATCCCCCCTCCCCTCTTCTTATCCCCCCTCCCCTCTTTTTATTCCCCCCCCTCTTCTCTTTTTATTCC
>CAKOES020000306.1:0-28632 GCA_933207985.1 Pelobates cultripes
TGTTGCCAGGAGGAAGCACTTTGTTACAGGAGAGCTGCCAAACTAGTGGCCCTTAAAGGGCTTTGAACACCACCCATGCATTCGTTGAAAATCTGTGTATTCTGCTGGTATCATTTATTAGCATTTGGCTTGTATTCCATGCTTCTGATGATTTTGAGATTATCCCCCAATTTAGACATTAGACATCTGACTATTTCTTATCAGACTCATGACTTCAGTGAACTCAATTATTAATTTTTAAAAAATAAGTGAAAATCCTCTTTTTGTTAATTCATTGCACTGGAAACCTAGATTTTTGTTGTTTTGGGGTGTGATTTCATGTCATGTGAACTGAAATCAAAAGCTTGTGCAAAGGTCTCCACTTTGTCAACTAAACAGCGTTTCGGTGGCTCATTCTCCTGTTCTCCTTGCTCAGGGAGGACATTGAAATATTATTAGCTCATAGTCTTGTTGATATGAAAACTCTCAATGGGAAAATTTACAATTTTTCGGTGTGTGTTTTTTCACTATAAAATGAGTAAGTCATTGATTGTGCTTTGAAAGTGTAAGGATGATCACATCCAATCCACTGCTTCCCCTTATGTATGCATTGACTCAGTGAGGAGCATTCGGCCTGCTGAATGTTGGTCCTGCAATCTTTGCAGGATGGCAGGATGCCCCTCTAGTGGCTGTTAATGTGACTGCCACTAGAGGTGGTCATAGGAGGCAATATAAACATTTCCCTTTCTCAGTTGTGTTCTAAAGAATACTGTGAGGTTGTATGAGAATCCTGATCACTAATCGACATCCCATTTTAAAAGTACAACACACAGGGTCCGTTTTTTTATTTACAATGTTTGTTTTACTAACCCTATAGAATGACTTTCCATAGCTTAGTTCTGATTTTATTGTGTTTTTTGGCCTCCCGATTAAGCTTAACTGTAGGATGAATGGAGACATTACTTCTTTCCCTCTAGACTAATTTTCTCCTTTCACTTGATGGCAAAATGTATGTGATGGCAAATGATTTGTTATATGTCTGTCTCTGTTTTCATGTATGAATGTGTGAGATTTAAGTGTGAATGTATGCATATGGGCTGTAAAGATTGATTTGATAAACTACTGTAGAACAATAAATCCTATGGTGCTCTGTAATAACCTTAAAGTGTGTCTGTAGCTGGATGAGCGTTACATGAGTTGTTCACATTCCATTATTCTAACAGACCTTTTCTCTTTGCAGGACCTTGAGATTGTTTATTCGTACCTTCATGGAATGGAAGCTCTGTCCAATCTTCGGGAGCACCAGCTGAGGTATTACAAACCCACATTGCATGTTTGAATCCATTTTATTTTAGTCAATCAACCCCATCTGTAAAACGGATAAGTGCTATTTAAGGGATCCCTGATAGAAAGTTGTGAGATTATGAGTACAGTGGGCACACATGAGTAATGAATAAGGGCAGTGATTGGCTGTGGGGTAGAGTCAAATCAGTAGCTCAAGTCACACTAAACTCTCGTTGACTGAGCTACAGTGTTTTCTTTCCAAAAAGGAAGAGGTATAATGAATAGAGGAGAAATGACTAAGGGCTTGGGTTTATCTCGCAAAAAAACAGCAAACCATATTTTAAACAAAGCTAAAGAAATCTAATCAGGGGGAAAAATACACTATGTATATGAGGCCAACATCAAATACACTTAAATTGTGTTGGTCCACAGAGTGTTAAAGTCAGAAACTTTTTAGCACACTAGTGCATTTCATAGTGCAAGTTTGGAGAACGCTGTAGAAGTTTCTGCATCCTTTACTATGAGTGTCTGTGCCCTTCCTTCAATACCCCTTCATTAAAAACCTGAAGGGAGCTATATGGAAGTTTTCTTGTGCGTCAATGTAATTTGTGCTGTTTCCAAAATGTAACTAATACTGCATACTAACCTACATATCCGTTACAATCGTGCATAGCATTTTAAGATATATACTTAACCTGCAGGTCGATTATATGAGCATACTGGTTGGTGCCCACTTCAGGGGCTGCGACACGAGTTCAGACTAGAATATTCATGTTCCAGCAAATGAAAGAGCATGCACGTTAAAATAACTTTTTATGCTTCTTTTAAATTTAGTGATATTGTTATTAGTTATGAAAATATGAAATGGCTTTTTATTCTTTATCATTCTATGTGTATCTAGCATTTTACCTCTAAAAATTGTTTCTTTATTGACAGTGGTAAGGTAGCACCAAAGGAAATATTTTGACTGTTTTTGTTAATTTATTACAATATGATAATCAAACTGGGGTTTATTCAGTACTGAATTGTAGTGAAACAAAAACCATATTACAGACAGTCCTCACTTAGCGGTCGGGTTCCGTTCATACGACTCGGTCGTAAAACAAATTGTTTGGTAAGTGAAGATGCGCTTGAGAGCATGCGCTAGAGAGTAGGTCTATGTTCACTAACGCTGGGAATCTGAAAAATCTATGTTTGGGGAAAATTCCTCGAATATAGACCAGCTTTCCACTGTGGAGAATCCCTCAAATCCCCGCACTAAAGAGATGGTTCTAAGTTCGAGCAGTCGTAAAGCAGTCACAAATTGATAACTACCTGTATAACATTTAAAGCTATAATATATATCCAAATAATTTTCTTACATTTTGCTAAGCTGTCTACAGCCGTTCACAAATGGTTTAACCACAAAGTCTTGAATCCAATGCTGTTTAGCTCTGCCGCTGCCCTTCCACTTCTTTCTTATTCTTGAAACAGGAGTCCATTCACAAAACGTCTTGAGAAACGTACATATTTATCGTAAGCCATTTTTATGCATGGGCATCTGCTGATTGGCTTAGATCATCAGCTGGCAAATCAGTGGTACCCCTGTCAGAGGCTCTCAAGTATCAGAGAATAAGGCCTGTTAAACAGGTTAGAAACTTTTAGGGTTAAACCGTTTGTGAATGGTTTTACCCCAAAAGGTAAGCTGGCACCAGGGACTAAAAGGCACCTTCATTCTGATAAAGTTGTTATGGTGCCGGAGTGTTTCTTTAACATAATACTATTTCACACTCTATGCGGAATGGTGTTCATCCACTTTGGTGTTTTAAGAGTTAACAGTAGAAAAGAGTTAAGACAAAGATTGTACTATTATTCAAAGGTAACTGAAAGCCTTTGCCCTGATCCACAAATAACTAGAACCAAACTGGTTATTTCCATTAATGCAGAGAGAGGAAATTATCATCATTTTCATATGACTTCCAATACTGAAAAGAGGTTGAAATTCTCAATATAAATGTTAATAGAGAGGAATAAGAATGCAAATATCTGGGACCGTTTCACACTTGATTATATACTCTTGTGATGGGGTTGGACCTGACGTTCGTATTGCTAAATAAGGTATTATACAGACCATCCAAGGCAGACATGCCATCCATTTTTAATGCATTATAAACATTACATAACGACTTGTCCCTGTAATACATGCACACATTAATTCAGACAGGCATTCACACTCTACACAAACAAGGAGCCCACTTTCTGTTTCTTAATATACATCAGACAATTAGTTTTTTAGGAGATGAAATAGTATCTGTTTTGAAGAGTGAAAGAAAAAAAAATACACATACCGTATATACTCGAGTATAAGCCGAGTTTTTCGGCTCATGTTTTGTGCTGAAAAACCCCCACTCGGCTTATACTCGAGTCAGTCTGTATTATGGCAATTTACATAAAAAATTTTTGTCCCCCCTCCCTGCTTGTTGCCTGGCCAGGGAGGGGGAACAAAAAAAAATAAAAAAATAAAAATTAATGCAAATATTAAAATAATAATATAATAAAATAATATTATTTTAATATTATATTATTTTATTATTATTATTATTTTAATATTTGCATTATTTTTTTTAAAATGTTTTTTTGTCCCCCCTCCCTGCTTGTTGCCTGGCCAGGGAGGGGGGACAAAAAACATAAAAAAAATAAATAATGCAAATATTAAAATAATAATAATATAATAATAAAATTATTATTTTAATATTTGCATTATTTTTTTTTTATTTTTTTTTTGTCCCCCCTCCCTGACCAGGCAACTAGCAGGGAGGGGGGACAATAATGCAAATATTAAAATAATATAATATTAAAATAATATAATAATAATATTAAAATAATATAATAAAATGTAAAAATTAAAATAAAAATGCCCTCCCCTCATCCAGTTTACACACACTGCACAAACACACACACACTGCATTATATACACACACACACAAACACTGCATTCATTATATATACACACACAAACACACACTCTGCATTTATTATATACACACACAAACACACACTCTGCATTCATTCTATACACACACTGTAAATAAATATTCAATTAATGTAATTTTATTGGGATCTAATTTAATTTAGAAATTTACCAGTAGCTGCTACATTTCCCACCCTAGGCTTATACTCGAGTCAATCATTGATCATTGATCAGTGTTCTGGTTATCCTTAACAGCGGTCTTATTAAGACAACATTTCTTTTTAATGAATATCAAAATTCAACATGGCAAGCTAAGCTTTATAATCATTACATGGTTGTTATGGTGCTGTTAGGGTGTGGGAACCTTCTCCAAGTCTAGGTCAGACTATTTGTGTCCCATAGACACCTTCATTTGCAATGTCCATTCAAATTATGCATTTGCGATGTCCATTTCATCCTCATCTGTATGGCTTTTATTGGCTGAGTAGGTTAGGTAGCGTAGCTAGCCTATCAATGGCCTGCAAATATAGATTAAATTGATATTGGTAATTCCAGTGAGCAGTCCTGGACGTGGGAGAGGGGCACTATAGGAAGCTATAGTGCCAGGAAAAGAACTATAAGTAGATATCAAACACAACTAGCCACGCTCTGTCTCATACACTTTCACGCACATACATGGCCACTCACATATTTGTATGTACGTGTAATTTATTGTCTATGTGTAGCTATAGGCAATCACGCACAAATGTATATAGAGAAACATTAGCACACATATGGACTCTGACATGCATGCATGCAGAGAGTAAATCATTTTATAAATGTTTTTGTATGAAAATCCAATCCTACAAAAATGTGACTCCTGGTCAAGTCCCTGTCTGATTACTTTCATTTTCCCTGAAAGGGGGTGTGGGCCTGTAGGGCTTTTCTCCATATGAATTTCTGACAATTTCATGAAATCTGACACAAAAATGTAAATTACAATGAAGTGTCAAATATAGAAAACGAAAACATGCACACAAAAATGCTGGGATTTCCATACAAATATAGTATGGTGTTTTTTTTAGTTTTTTTTTTTAAATTGGTGGCCAACTAGCATTTTACACGATATGTACCTTTAAAGTGGAACTGTTACCGTCTGACTTTTGATAATTTGAGAAATGACAATGACACTTTAAAGCTAGTTTGCAGCCATACATACATCTTTCATATGTCTTTCAAGTTTTTCATATATTTCTTCAATCACCGGACTTGCAACATAGTAACTGTGTAGAACTATGAGAAGAGATTTGCAGCTTTGACTTGTCTCTTCTATTGATGTGGTTTTTTGTAATTAAAATGAAAAGAACAGAGAAGAATGGGGTTTGCTGGGACACAAAATTATATATAATCAGTGACTGTAATTAAAGTCAGTGTGTGGGTTGCTTGAGTAATTTGGCAGGTTCCACTTTGTTTTTTTACCTGGCACAGCTTTCAGCTCTCAAGTTGGTTTCATTAATTTGTGCTTATTTCTCTCTCCCCCCAACATGCCATAATCATTTTAACACAGTCATTTTATCACACTTGTTAAATCTCTCACATGATGTTGGAATTTCCAATTTAGAGATGTTTCTTCTAAATGGTTTTTGATTGGCTTGTCCACCTACCTTGCTCAATAATACCCTTTTGTAGCTAAATATAATCTCAAGATGATCAATCCTTATGACTGAATTTCCATACTCACTTGGAAATAATTTGCTTGTAATAAATATTGCCCCAATCAAGTTTTCTGTCAAATTAATTCTGACTGTAAAAGGAATACAAGCCTTAAAGGGATACTATAGTGCCAGGAATACAAAGCTGTATTCCTGGCACTACCGATCCCTCCTCCTCCACTATACCTCGCGGTAAATAAAGGGTTAAAACCCTGGGTTGAAGCTCCGCCCCTCCTTCAGCCCCGCGACATGCATTAGACCTCCCCATTGGAAAGCATTAAACAATGCTTTCCTATGGGGGAAAATCTGACGCTGGACGTCTTCATGCAGCGTCAGATAATGTAGCAAAAGTCCGTTTCGATTCAGGAAGCCCTCTAGTGACTGTCTTTCAGACAGCCAGTGAGGGCAGACTTAGAGCTGCAATGTAAACATTGTAGTTCTCTGGAACTACAATGTTTAACATTGCAGCACTAGGTGCAAAAGGGACACAGCCAGGGCCAGATTAACATAGGGGCTGATAGAGCTGCAGCTCCAGGCCCAAGCCCATGGCTTTCCTATGGGGAATGCTTTCCTATGGGGAAAATCTGACGCTGGACGTCTTCATGCAGCGTCAGATAATGTAGCAAAAGTCCGTTTCGATTCAGGAAGCCCTCTAGTGACTGTCTTTCAGACAGCCAGTGAGGGCAGACTTAGAGCTGCAATGTAAACATTGTAGTTCTCTGGAACTACAATGTTTAACATTGCAGCACTAGGTGCAAAAAGGACACAGCCAGGGCCAGATTAACATAGGGGCTGATAGAGCTGCAGCTCCAGGCCCAAGCCCATGGAATAGGCCCATTGATTTAAAAAAATAAATAAAATAAAAAAATTATTTATTTTTTACACACTACTCTTAGCGTTGCCAGGTACTTCTCAGGTATTTCTTAGGGCTGCCAGGTATTTCTCAGAAGTATTACTCAGGTATTTGAGGCTGCCTAGCCCGTGCCGGTATTGCAGAACTGGCAATACAAATGTCAGTCTCAGTTTAAACAGATTATTCTGCAATACCAGCACCGCTGTTTGTGTGGAGAGAGGCAGGGATAAGAAGTTACAGCATCTCCCTCTACTCACTGATCCGCGAGGGAGCAGCTCTGTATAGAGAGTCCAGACAGCAGCTCCAAGCCTGCAGAGACAGCCAAAGCTCAGGTAAGTGAGGGATGGGGGGAAAGGCTGCAGGGACACAGACACTAGGGGGCACTGTGAGACATGAGGTCACTGAGACACTAGGCGACACTGGGAGACATAGGGACACTTGGTCACACTAAGACTCTAGGGCAGAGGTTCCCAAACCAGTCCTCATGGCCCACCAACAGTCCAGAATTTATAGATTTCCCTGTTTTATTCCAATGGAGATACTAACAAAACCTGGACTGTTGGTGGGTCTTGAGGATTGGTTTGGGAAACGCTGCTCTAGGGAGCACTGGAAGACCTGGGGTCACAGACACTAGGGGAAACCGTGAAAGATGGGGACGGTGAGAGACTTGGGGACACTGGGAGACATAGGAACACTTGGTCACACTGAGACTCTAGGGGGCACTTGGAGAATTGGGGACACTGAGACACTAGGGGAAACTGTGAGACATGGGGACCGTGAGAGACATTGGGACACTGGGGGACATGGGGACCCTGAGACACTAGGGAAACAGTGGCCCCTAGTCTGTGTCCCCATGTCTCCGTGTCCCCATGTCTCCCAGCCAGTGTTCCAATGTCTCTGTGTCCCCATGTCTCCAAGTGTCTGTGTCCCCTAGTATAAAAGAAAAAAATCTCAGGCACTCACTGTGATAGATTTAAGCAGGTTTATTGGACACCGCAACATTTCGACCTGTACCCAGGTCTTTATCAAGTCTCCAGTGTCCCCTATATATCACAGTATCCCCCATGTATCAGAGTGTCTCAGTGCCTAATGTCTCTTAGTGTCTCAATGTCCCCTAGTCTTCCAGTGTCCCCATGTCTCACAGTGCCCCAAAGTGTCTGTGTCCCCTATATATCACAGTATCCCCTATGTATCACAGTGTCTCATGCCCCAGGTCTCCCAGTGTTCTCTAGTATCTCAGTGTCCCCATGTCTCACAGTGTCTCAATGTCCCCTAGTGTCCTAGGGACATGGGGACACACACACTAAGGGACTGGGAGACATGGGGACACAGACATGCCTCCTTTTTGGGTATGTTCGCCACTTTCGGCAGTTCTGGTTATGTGATTTGCGTCAGTGGCCCACCCTTTTACCCCATCCATAGACTTCCTGCTTTACTGGACACTGCTACTAGGGGGTATGGATTTACTTGAAAGATTAAAACATGAGATTAGCATAGGGTATGTGTTTTCTCATAGCTGCATCCTATGAGTTTCCCTCAAGCACCATCTCCATCAGATACATGATGCTTGGGAGGTAGGATTGTTTTAGTGTTTTTGGTCAATAAGATTTTGTAATTAGGCCCATCATTATTGTCAGCACCAGGCCCACTGGGCTCTTAATTTGGCCCTGGACACAGCACCCAGACCACTTCAACAGGGCCGGACTGGGGATACGAAGCAGCCCTGGAAAAAAATCTATGCCAGCCCCATAAGTCATTGTGCTATGTAGGGTGTTATATATTAAAGGACCATTATAGTGCCCTGAGGGTGCCCCCACCTTCAGGGTCCCCCTCTCGCCCGGCTCTGGAAGGGGGAAAGGGGGAAAAAACTTACCTTTTTCCAGCGCTGGGCAGGGAGCTCTCCTCCTCCGATCCTCCTTCTCTCCTCCCCGTCGGCTGAATGCGCACACGCGGCAAGAGCAAGAGCTGCGCACGCATTCAGCCAGTCACATAGGAAAGCATTATCAATGCTTTCCTATGGACGCTGGCGTGCTCTCACTGTGAAAATCACAGTGAGAAGCACGCAAGCGCCTCTAGTGGCTGTCAATGAGACAGCCACTAGAGGAAATAGGGGAAGGCTTAACCCATTAATAAACATAGCACTCTGAAACTGCTATGTTTATGAAAAAATGGGTTAACCATGGCTGGACCAGGCACCCAGATCACTTCATTAAGCTGAAGTGCTCTGGGTGCCTAGAGTGGACCTTTAATGTGTATATATATTATTGATACATTTCTTCTTCTAATTCAAAATATTAGTCCTTTCAGGGTAATTAAATTATACAGTAAAGCATACTCACACACAGACACAGACAATCTTACTGATGCATACAAATAGGCTCATTGACAGACAATCTCAATGACACACACAGACAAGGTTACTGGCAGACACACAAATTTAGTACAGACAAACTCTGATACACACACAAGCTTACTACAGACAAACTCACTGTCACACACACACGCTCACTACAGACAAGTTCACTGATGCGCACACACTCTCCCTACAGACAAGCCCATTGACACACACATGCTCCCTACAGAAGAGCTCACTAACACAGATTCACTACAGACAAGCTCACTGACACACACATGCTCACTACAGACAAGCTCACTGACACACACGGTCACTACAGACAAGCTCACTGACACATATGGTCACTACAGACAAGCTCACTGACACACACGTTCACTGACACACACGCTTACTACAGACAAGCTCACTGACACACACGCTCACTACAGACAAGCCCACGATCACACCCATACTCCTTACAGACAAGAGCTCACTAACACACACACATATGATCCCTACAGACAAGCTCACTGACACACATACAAGCTCACTCACTAGCAGGCACACACACACAAACTCACTAGCAGCCACACACACACACAGAGGCTCCCTCACTAGCAGGTGCGCACACACACACAGAGGCAAACAGTCACTGACACCGAGGCAAACATCCACACATACAGACAGGCAGACAGCCACACACACACAGGCAGACAGCCACACACACACAGGCAGACAGCCACACACAGCCAGGCAGACAGTCACACACAGCCACACACACAGTCACACACAGCCACACACACAGTCACACACACACACACAGTCACACACACAGACAGTCACACACACAGTCACACACAGACAGTAACATACACAGGCAGACAGACACACACAGGCAGTCACACACAAAGGCAGTCACACGCACACAGAGACAGTCACACACAAACACACACAAACAGTCACACACACACAGTCACACACTCACAGACAGTCACAGTCACACACACACAGTCACACACACACAGTCACACACACACACAGACAGTCACACACACACACAGACAGTCACAGTCACACACACACAGACAGTCACAGACAGTCACACACACAGTCACACACTCACACAGACACACTGACCTCCTTCTTCCATCCTGCTTGGAGCTCCTGGAGGCTTGTTGTTGGGGAAGCAGGGACTCCTTCCTGCTTCCCATGCTGCAATTAGCCGGCCCCGCCGCACAGTAAGCTCCGCCTCCGCCGCACGCTAAGCCCCGCCCCCGCCGCACAGTAAGCTCCGCCCCCGCCGCAAATATATATATTTTTTTTTAAATGATCCCGGGCGGCCGTGTGTGAGCCGGCCGCCTGGCTCCCCCTTGCTCCCATGGGGCTATGTGCGGCCGCACAGCTCACACACGGCCGCCGGGATCACAGGAGCTGTCAGACCGGCCCCAGGTGCCGCGGCCCACCGGGAAATTTCCCGGTATCCCGGTGGGCCAGTCCGGCCCTGCATATAATTCTTATATATTAATTTTATACATTCCAATTTCTGTATCAACACGCATAGATGGTGATTTACTGTATGATTACCAATACGCATAGGTGGTGATTTATAAAGGATGGCTAGTAATATGTATGTTATCCTATGTTTCATTTAAGAAATCAACATATGTCCTGTGCATAGTCTCTTATTATTTCAATGTATTTGTAAATATTAACATAAAGATTCTTCCTTCTAGCATTTCATTCGTACATACACCGGACTGTTGTCCAAACCCAAAATGGCGTCCGGATAACTTACGTATATGTCACTTCCCAGTGACGTCCAACAACCTGTCAACTCAGGAATCAGAATCCATGTAACTCACCTTTTGAAAACCAGAAACAGCTGTGCAAACACTGGAACCAACTAATGACAACCTGGGAACATTTAAATAATTGTCTTTCCATTGAATGACATCCACTTTTGAAAAAGCTTCGGCGAAACACGTCAAGTGAGGATTTACTCCATTTATAAACTTGTTTTACTCTTTTATTTTATTTCTCATAGCGTGCTGTATGTTTAGCATTTTAATACTTAAATAATGTACTTTTTTACTTTACCAAATCTGTGCAATGCTTACCTTTGCCCAGCTCCTGCTACTTATCCGGTTCCTGTAAATATCCTCAGGTGGGGATTGCTCCACCTAAAATTCTTCATACCAGAGCAGGTCCTTGCTCTAGGTTACGTAAGTAGAATAATATCCTTTTTAAATAGCTATTTCCATATATATACCAAACCATTAGACATCTTTCTGTTTCTTTGCATTTGATGTCCATATCAACTTGAAATCAAGCTTGGCAGACCTCCAACCCATATACATAGACAGGGATTATTCCGTCCAGGACTTCTAAATAGAGCTGATATAGCTCTAAAAAGTGTGAGTGAGTTCTATTTATATGTATCCACTGTATTGCACCATCATTTGTCTCTTGTTTTCTCTTTAAGACATATGAATTAGACATTGGCCCTTTCCTCGTATGTATATTTAATTAATTTTTAGCGCTGCTTACCTCTTTTATCTATTTATTTTGCAGTTAAAACTGAATGCCTGACACGCCTTTAAATGTATTATGTGGTCCTTAGCCCTTGTTATTATCTGTCCCCACCCTTCCTTGTAATTACATTTCACACTGGTTGTAAGTTTTGTAATGGGATTGGTTGCTATTCCAAGTCCGTATTGTTATTGGTTGGCTTAGGATATGCAGTGTGATTGGTTACTATCCCAAGTCCATACTGCCATTGGGTACCACTGTAACCCTATTGTATGTAAATTAGGCTGTTGGGCTATAAATAGCTGCTCTGTTTTTAAGAAAGGTTGTTGTTCTCCCCTTCACTCTAGTGCTTGGGGAGGTAGGCGATAATCCTTACGGCAGCATTTCTTCCAACCTGAGAGTACTTAAGTGGAGATACTCGCTTGAAGTATTGCAGCTCCACTACAGGCGTGATTGAAACACAGAGTTGTGTCCTAATACTTTTGTCCATATAGTGTAAACAGTTGTAATGAAAATTATTCAATCCCCATTGAAAATCAGGTTTATTGTCAAAATGTAAGAACATTTTTTTATTACCATAACAAGAGTTTTATGAGATTAACTGTTTTATTATGAATTTATTAAAGGAAACCTCTTTATTCATTGCTTGTGGTCACTTGTTATCAAGAGAGTCACTCCAAACACCATAATCACCACCACAGCTGAATATTGTGATTATGGTGCCAATAAGCTGTCCATGCTATTTTTTCCCCCAATCTTAGGACAAATAGATGACACCTCTAACAAATTACATCAAAGTACTTGTACAATGTGAACACGCACTGCATGATCAGGCTGTGCTAGGTAGCTTCCACAATAAACTGTTGTGGTTATGGAGGTTGGAGTCTTGGAGTGTTGCTTTAAGGCTTTATACAGCATGTGTTGTTTTCATAGAATTAGCCTTTAGTTAATATGAAACCATTACATTGAGTAGGTGTTAGTTCTGTTTTCATTCACCCACTGATTGGTAATGGAGGGTGTACTGGGTTGGGGTATAGAGCAGAGATACGTGTAAGGTACATATAAGATACACTTACTTCCGTAGCTGGTACAGACATCAACATCTTACTTGGGCAGATTATTTCTGCAATGCTGTGAGGTCACATTCATCCTCATAATTGTATTTATTTATAAAATATTTTACCAGGAAAGATACGGTGAGATTTCTCTTGCATTCAAGTATGCCCTGGGTCCACACACATTGTATCGTTACAATAGAGTACAATAAAATAGTGAAAAATACATCAACAATAGTAATACACAACACATATACAATATTTAACATAGAACAGGTAAATAATATATAATTATGACATGCATTCACACATTGTAAGCAAGGCATCCATTTATACCTGGTGTTTGACAGTGTATGGCAGGCTGCACACCACATGTTTTTTTTGTTTTTTTTAAATAATTATAAAAACATTTTGGAATCCTCTTAGAATCCCTTATTTTGGTTGATTTACTATTTCTTATTTTTTGTTTGTTTATAGTGATGTTATACTTTTTATATTGCTATCAAAGATTATATAGAATATATATAAAAATGCAACTCACTAATGCAAAAAACAAAACAGGTTTTTTTTGTACTTTTATTTTATTTTTTATTTTTTATTTTTTTAATAGCACTACTCATCAACCCATTGTTTTATTTTATCTGATACAAGATACCCTCTTTAAATAGTTTAGGGACTTTTTGTATTTGTTTATGTATATTTTTGTTTCTGTATTGTTCTTTAACACATCAGATCATACTTCCTTTTTCATACTCTACCCATAAGAAGGAACGGCAAATGTTTCCAGTAACAAATGCCCTTTCTTCTTAAGGCTAGAGTCTATTAGATGAGTTAAAGGACCACTATAGTGCCAGGAAAACATACTCGTTTTCCTGGCACTATAGTGCCCTGAGGGTGCCCCCACCCTCAGGGACCCCCTCCCGCCCGGCTCTGGAAGGGAGAAAGGGGGTAAACTTACCTTTTTCCAGCGCTGGGCGTGGAGCTCTCTGCTTCCTCTCCTCCTCCGCCGATCCGCCCCGTCGGCTGAATGCGCCCGCACGGCAAGAGCTGCACGTGCATTCAGCCGGTCGCATAGGAAAGCATTTACAATGCTTTCCTATGGACGCTGGCGTGCTCTCACTGTGAAAATCACAGTGAGAAGCACGCAAGCGCCTCTAATGGCTGTCAATGAGACAGCCACTAGAGGATTAGGGGGAAGGCTTAACCCATTAATAAACATAGCAGTTTCTCTGAAACTGCTATGTTTATTAAAAAATGGGTTAACCCTAGCTGGACCAGGCACCCAGACCACTTCATTAAGCTGAAGTGGTCTGGGTGCCTAGAGTGGTCCTTTAAGCCTATCTCTTGTTCTTGAAGTCAATAGATGAACTGCTACTCAAGTGTTAATTACTAATTACTCATTAAGCTAATCTCATATAATAGAACCTAGCTCCATTTGTTTATTATTCTATTTGACATTTTGATTACAGAAGTGTTTTAGGTAAGCTAGACATTTTAGATGATATATTATCAGAGCAGGTCAAATGTTTAACGGGTCACCATAACAACTTTGCATTTCCATTGTAGTTTATGGTGCCGAAATGACCCTAAACCACCCTCACTGCTGTGTGTGTCGTATATCTGCAACAGTTTGTAAAAATTGCTATAGTTATAATCCAATCCCTTTTTTTGTTTCCACTTCTCCTTTACTGTGTAATTTTCATCCAACTTTTCATGGCTGAGTGTGTATGCTGTATACAAAAAGATGCACACTTTAGTTAATAACTTGAATCTCTTTATTATACAAATAAAGTAAATTAAACAAAAATGCAAAATAACCACTGTTACAAGACTATAACAACCACTGACAGATTCAATAAAATATGCTTTAAATCAAACAAGCGTAAAAAGCTCACTTGCATATTATCTCAAAGGGCTTTTGTTTTGTACACGTGTCCAGCCATTTGCAGCCACTTTCCAATTGAAATTTTTGGCTATAATGAGTGTGTATGCTGCTCATATTAGTAGGATTATCTCCTCCATTGGAGAAACTGAAATGCATGTTTATATGATCACTAACTTGCTAATCTCTGTACACAGTCTACTTTACTATATATATATATATAAAATGTAATTCTGCGTGTATATTTATGTATTATTTTTATATAATTATGTGATTTTATAATGGTATATTGAGGGGCTTGCCTGAACAACCCTGGCAGAAAGTCTAGAGAATCTAATTTGCAATCCCTATATTTGTCCCTGTAACGTGTCAAAACCCCATAAAATCTGTACATGAGGGGAACTGTTTAACTCGTGAGACATCGCTGAATACAAATATGTTATTTTATTGCTTTAAAGGCTAACAGTATTATAACACAATTTTCTCACATCATTTTTTAATTATGTTTCAATGATGTGAAATGAAAGACATATTTCCCCTGAACCAAATGATATATAATAAGTCTGGGTGCACTTGATAAATGATAAAGAGGTAAATTATGGGTGAATAGAGCTATAGCTCAAATTTCAGATTTTGTTTTTGTTCGGTACTTGTTCAATTGCTCCATCCATAAGGGGTTAAAATTATATATTTCCCAACTTATGATATTGTGTATTACCGAAAAGGCAATAATTTAGTTTCATTCAATCATTTCAATTTAAATTAAGTTTTGAAAGATCCAATGATTAACTTTTATGCATATTAAAGCTTAAAGCTACCATGTAGTTGGTGGCTGGCTTAGAGTGATGGGAGTGGGCTTGCCTATTAAAGTCATCCAAGTTGGAAAAATTACCATTGATAATGCAAAAGTGTATCAAAATCACTACAGCACACTGCCAGGAGAGCCCTGGTGCCCCCTTTAAGTTCACCAGATGTCACTCCCATCTCCACTACTAACAGGGAGCTGGAAGCTTTTTGTCTGAGCTAGCCTATTGTGCGCGCTGTAGTGGTTATGGTAGTTGGGGTGTTCAGCGACTGCTTACTGCAGCTCTTTCCTAACAAGATTAAAAACAAGACATCATTTAGGTGACATTTTAGGAAGGTTCCTTACAAAACTAATTTATATTTACTCACTTTTAAAGAAACAAATCTTCTAATTTTAGTGGTGTATATATGTTGTGTAATTTATTGCAGGCATGAAATCATTAATACATGACAACTGATTAAATATTGTATTTACTCTTTGTTCACTTAGGGACTAAGGGACACTCCACTGTCTAAATAAAAAACGCTGCCTCCGTCAGCCTGCCTTCCTCCCATAGTACATCCTGCTGCCATCTCTTCCCCAAAATGACACATGCGCTGGGCCATCCACATGATCTGAAAGAAAAGAAGATTCAGCAGGCAACCTTCTTCCCTTGCTCCACGGTCCAGTTCTGATTTTTATATGCCGATTGAAAGTGCTTTTGGAGGTGGCATTGTGGATCGTGCGCACTCTGACCGATCTGCAGCTATGCAACCTTTAAGTAACAAACTAAGTGTTCTGACACCTTTCTACCACGATCAGCAATAGGTTTTTCAGCAATTTCAGCAATTTGAGCTCTTCTGTGCTATCGGACCAGACAGGCTAGTCTTCATTCCCCACATGCATCACTGAGCCTTAGGCGCCCATGAACATGGAGACATAAATATGTTTCCTGATTTCAGAGGTATGTGTATGTTATTTTACATGAGTCATCACAGGCATGAGATCATTAATACGTGACAACAGATTAAATATTATATTGCTTCTTGAGTTTAGTACCACTGAGCTAAACAAACCAGGAAGCAAAAGGACTGGTTGTCTGGCTGAAAGCCAGGGTAGTTTCTATTGAAATCTTCACTTTTGTAAAATGAAAAACGAATACAGTCTGTCTCCACACATAAAGCACTTCCAGAAGTTAAAATATTTTAGATCTGTGGTGTTCCTTTAATAGTGAAGACTATATCTATTCAGAACATTTGCATATTTGATATGCATAGCTAAACATTATGTTTGTGCTTAATCGAGTATGTCCTTTCTCTGTTCTTTTTTTAATATAAATTACATGATAAGATTTTTTACCATGAGCCTAGAATAGGGTTTATCTACTAGAGCATGAAATTAAATTAATATTTTAGAAATCCAGGAGGCATGGCCAAGATCTGAATAAAGATAGTCGGATAGAGCGAGAGCTCTATCGGTAATCACGGCAAAACAGCGTGATTCCACACAATACTAATTGCTTAACTTACCCCTAAGTGCAAAGCAGTGATCAGCCGACTCGATGGCGAGCAGATCGGCAAGAAAAATGAAACACAGAACCCCAACTCTCCAGATATTGGCCCTGTCCCCGCCGAGCAAACGCGCCCAAGATGGCACCGGAGAGACACACTCTCCTACTTCAGAATCCGATCTGATGTCCATATCACAAAAAACAGCACTGCCAGCAGCCGATAGCAATCTGCAACAGCTACTAGATGACCTGAAAACAACCATAAGGTCAGATTTCCAAAAGATAGCTTCTTACATAAGGAGGAATCTGCAGGCTATTGGAGAGCGCACAGATCATTTGGAAGATAACCAAAAAAACAAACACAAGTCCTGTATAGGTGTGCACACCCAGGTGCTTTTACAATTTATTTGAGGACAAAGTTAAAGCAGCAAATGTTTCGAGCAGCAGCCCTTTCTCAATACTAATGTACATTTAGAAGATAAGGCAGAAGAAATCATAGAGGCCCATAACACACTGGTCGATGCCTACACCAGCTTCTCTACTAAGCTGCAACTACTAGACACTAAAGTCACTGACCTGGAGGATAGAGTCCGCAGGAATAACATCAGACTGCGAGGCATATCAGAAGACATCAGAAATCCAAAATTAAAGGATTACCTTGAGCAGCTTCTTAAAACCTTACTACATGAAGTCTCATCTCATGAACTACAACTAGACAGGGCTCATAGGCTCATCAAACCACAAAATCTCCCGGCAGCATCCCCACTTCACACTATCCATTTTTTGTGTGTCAAGGAGAGGCTGATGCAGGCAGCTCAAAACCCAACACGCTTGACTGGATGATTTGCTGGAATACAGCTCTTTGCTGACCTGTCCCCTGCCACTTTAACCAAAAGAAGGTCCTTTGGGGTTATCACGAGAGCACTGAGAGAGGCACAGATTCCATATAAGTGGGGCTTTCCTACTTATTGTCCACAAAAATGAAGCTGATAAAGTTACTTCTACGCCTGAGGAAGGTCATAAAGTATTACCACAATGGAATATTCACCTGACACAGGAGGAACCTACATCGAGAAAAGCAGCACCACCTCCAACATGAGTGACAGTGGAATGGCAGAGAGTAGCGGCGACGAAGTGAACCTACAGACAGAACTTTGTGTGAACACCTTTTTAGTCCTTAACTTTTAAAGTTGGACGGTTAAGGTATTATTGCTACAGATATGCCTTTTCTCTGTTTATGTTTCTTTTGTTTCTTCTCAAATGCCTGTTAGATTGGGCAGCATTGCACATAGTTTATAGGAGTGAGAAACTGGGCAGCTAATTTAGAGGCCAACGTGGCTGCCATGGTATACAACTGGGAAATTGACTAGCATTCATAAGGACAAAAAAAAATTAGCTATTTTATAAAAAATAAAAAAAACCATAAGATTCAGGTCAACATAGGGTTAATTAGTCAATTATTTCTTAATGGTTGAGATTCCCTCCCCAAGCTACCATTGGTCAGAATCCTGAAAATCCTCCAATCAACTGAGAGCTTATGATTTAAATACTCCTATGTTTGCCAGCATCTGGTTCCCCTCTGATGAGCTTCACTGGTGAAACGTGCACTTCAGGGGCTCTGGACACTTACTGACACATTATTGGTGTCTGCACCTAACTCTCTGCTTATCTATTGCTAAATTACCAACATCAAGCTCATTCATGTCCAGCATCTCAGGAGCACATATTGGAGACTCTTAACACTAATTTTGTGTACTCTGTACATACTTTATTTCTCTTTCTTTTTCCTTTATTATGTTTATGGGGGGAGATTGATAAGACCAGGCATTTTATTAAGGGATGCCCTCGAAGGCACAAGACTCAGGAATCTTTATTCTATATGCCTTCCTCTGTCACTGTCTGTATATTTTCTACAACCTAGGCAACCTGTTCAAAACTGTTTGTAAACCCTCTCTTTATACTTTGACCTATTATTTAGATGCAGCTAGCATTTAGGCAACTTGTGTGATTTTTAACTGGTTAACTGCTGCCTGTCAGCAGTCCTTCACAGGTGAGCTACTACTTTGTGCTCCACTGTGGTCAAGCATAAGTTAACATCATTCAGTGCAGGCAGCTGTTGTTACACTAGAATATACTGCTAGGTATCTTGCAGAAAAAACGGAGCCACGTCAGCAACCCCTTATTTTATACTTTATTGCTTGACAGCAATCTTTACTTTATTCTCAAAATGCTGCTATGATCTAGGCAGCTTTTGTGATATTTAACTGGCTAATCGCCATCTGTCAGAAATCTGTCTTAGCTGAACCATTATCTTTGATCTTTCTGAGGTTAAGCACCATAGAACATTATCAATTATTGTATGTGGAGTTAACCCATGTCGTTAGTTGTACTATCATGTAGGGATTTACTTATCCATATCTTTTAACTATTGACAGCACTGGTTTAGCAGTTGTCTTATCTCCCCCCTCTTGTTACAGCTATTAGTGATATATAATATAGTATCACTTCTATTACTTGGGAATACACTGTTATATTGTAGCTAAACAGTATTGCATTAGTGTTATTATGTATACACTTTTACAGCTTGTATAAGTAGTCACAGAGTTTTACTCGCTGTATTTCTTTTTTACATTTTTATTTTAGATTTATTTATTAAAAATTACTTTTTAATCTACAATCTTCTCAGTAAATCATACACAGGTAGAATGGCATTTGTTTATTTTTTTGTTTATTCTCTATGATATATATATATATATAGCAATCAACTGACGACAAGAAGAAATTAAGAAGATTTAACAGTGATGATCAATCCAACCAGATTTTACAGTGACACTTCAAGGGAAGTCGAAAGATAACTACACTAAGGAAATTCGATGCCTGTGAGATCTAGGGAACTATAACACAATGAGGGGGTTAAACAAAAGGAAACATAACAAAAAAAGAAAATGCAAGGAATAGAGCTGGAGGGGGACGAGACCAACGACACAGACCATAAGATAGACAAAAATAGAGAGAATACACAGTTGAGTCCTGCTCTACCCTTACTCCTTGCGTTTTCTTTTTTGTTATGTTTCTAAAACTTCTCTGACAACACTTCTCAATGATAATTAAAAAAAATTCCATAAATACTAAGGGCCTAAACTCTCCCCAAAAACATTGCATGGCACTCCGGGAGGCCAAAAAATCTGATGCTCATGTAGCGTTCTTCCAAGAAACGCATTTTAAAAGGGGCAACAATCCTAAATTTAACTCTCGCCAGTTCCCTGTAGACCCGGCATGTCCAACCCGCAGCCCACAGGCCGCATGCGGCCCGGAACCGCTGGCAATGTGCCCCGTTGGCCGCGGAACTAAACAAAGTTGATTCGGGGACCCGGTCGCGCTATTTCAGCGCCGCGGTGTCTGACCTGGTTTGTCTTTCCTGCTTTGCTTTGCCACAGTGCCGGGAGGAAGTGATTGCAAGTGTGTGTGTGTGTGTGTGTTACCAGAGTGTGTTGTGTGTGTGTTACCAGAGTGTGTTATGTGTGTGTTACCAGAGTGTGTTGTTAGTGTGTGTGTTACCAGAGTGTGTTGTTAGTGTGTGTGTTACCAGAGTGTGTTGTTTGTGTTGTTAGTGTGTGTTACCAGAGTGTGTTATTAGTGTGTGTGTGTGTTAAGAGTGTGTTGTTAGTGTGTGTGTTACCAGAGTGTGTTATTAGTGTGTGTTACCAGAATGTGTTGTTAGTGTGTGTTATTAGTGTGTATGTGTGCGTTACATCAGTGAGTGCGTTACATCAGAGTGTGTTATCAGAGTGCGTTACATCAGAGTGTGTTATTAGTGTGTGTGTGTGTGTGTTATCAGTATGTGTGTAACATTAGTTGTGTGCATGACTGGTGTATAGTCGCCATATGGGCAGTCGGAACCTTGGACAACCAACCCACATACCTATCCCCAATAACACGCTGACACTAGGAATATGGGAAAAATTGTCCACAGCTTTATTAACAAACAGAAACGATACTAATAATTTAACATATATATAACACATGGGTCATTGCCCCCCATCCTCCGCCCTTGCATCTATACCTTCATTAAATATCAGGGCAATGACCCAACATAAGCAACACATAAATATATATAAATAACACTTTAACTTTACTCCAACATGAACCGATTTGAATGCAACCATAAGTAACCATGGTAGGGGTATACCCAGATACCCCTACCCCACCAGGTTCTGAGCCACCTCCAGGACTCGAAACCCACCATCGACCAGTGACCACAATTCTTCATGTTCCTCACGTTCCTCATGGAGAGCCTATTTTTCCTTCCCTAGCTCTCTATCCCGCCGCTGTGACAAAACGGGATAAAAGAAAACAAACACATTACAGGGAGGGAGGGAGGGACAAACACAGCTAGGTAGAAATTAATGTGCACATTTTTTAAAATGGCTGCCTAATAAATAGCCAGCCCCCATCCCATAATCCCACAGTCCTGCTTGGTCCCTCCTATGCCCGCCTCCTAACCCCTGTCAAGGCCCTTTTCCGCTAAGCTGCGCTCTGGCTACATGGGGCTACATGACTGGTGTATAGTCGCCATATGGGCAGTCGGAACCTTGGACAACCAACCCACATACCTATCCCCAATAACACGCTGACACTAGGAATATGGGAAAAATTGTCCACAGCTTTATTAACAAACAGAAACGATACTAATAATTTAACATATATATAACACATGGGTCATTGCCCCCCATCCTCCGCCCTCGCATCTATACCTTCATTAAATATCAGGGCAATGACCCAACATAAGCAACACATAAATATATATAAATAACGCTTTAACTTTACTCCAACATGAACCGATTTGAATGCAACCATAAGTAACCACGGTAGGGGTATACCCAGATACCCCTACCCCACCAGGTTCTGAGCCACCTCCAGGACTCGAAACCCACCATCCACCAGTGACCACAATTCTTCATGTTCCTCACGTTCCTCATGGAGAGCCTATTTTTCCTTCCCTAGCTCTCTATCCCGCCACAAGCTCGGACCTTGACCCCTCAAGCCGACCGAGCTCCGCCACCCCGAAGAAAGAGAGCCCTCTGCATCCCCTCCTGCAAACCCAAGTTCAGCAAATCCAGACCAACCGCTGAAAGATGAACACCGTCCGTGTGGTAATAACCCGGCAGCCCGCCTTCCAATTCTACGTGCCTCACTACCACGCCCCCCAATTTCCTCACGAAGCTTGCCATCAAGCTGTTAACTTTTCCCCTGCATCTATCGATGGCCACTGGGTCCCTCGCGTGTCGCCACCGACGCCTCGGAACGATCTCAGACCACACCAGCATCACCCCGGGAAGCAGATCGAACAACCTGTTCAGGTCCTGCTTCATCCATTTAACCAACCGCCGTTGCGGGATGAGGCCCAGGTCATTGCCCCCGGCGTGCAGAACTAGCATATCTGGCCTCGCCCCACCTGCTACCATCCGAATTATTGCCCCGCACACGTCGCCCCAGCCAAACCCCTTAAAGCCCAACCATCGCACTGTTAGGAGGTCTTTCGGGAAGCCCAGCTGTTGGCCCTGGGCTCGAGCTGCAGCTCTCCGTCCGGCCCAAACGATGAAGGAATGGCCCACAATCCATGCGACACAACCTGGGGAAGAAGGGAAACAACGTAAACACCCATACCCATACCGGGACCCACCCCCCGACCGATACAGCCCGCATCACTGATCCAACAAACCCATGCGCACATACGTGCGGAACCGAGCGGATTCCCATCTCCCAATCCTTTTGACTAACTCGTCCCCCATGCCCAGACGCGCGGCCTCAGTGGCCGCCCCTATGCGAAAGGAATGCGTCCCGTAGGCAGCAGCACTCAACCCCAACGCCCCCAGACCCAATTGGAACACCTTAGTAAATTGGAAACGGGAGAGCGAGGAGCCATCGGCATGAACCAATAAAGACCCCCCGACTGCCGGTCTCAGTTCCAAGAACCGAGCCACAGCCGCAACCGGGCACAGTGATGACCCAGGCAGGGGACCCAGCGTCACATCCCGGCCTTTTCCCATGACGTCCGTTTTGGATGTAGCCAGGTATACCACCAGGTTCCCAGCGATCATGCGAACACCGGATAACTGCAGACCCCCCGACCCCGACCGCGTGGCGCTCACCAATTCCCCTATCCGGAATGCACCAAAGAAGGCCAAGAGAAAGGCTGTCCTGAACAGGGCTACCTCAAACCCGTCAAAGCAGATTCCGGGAAGCATGTGGAGTAAATTCCCAAGCACCCGAACCGAGACCGGACGCCTGGCATCCGGTACCCTCCGGCCCCTCCGATACCCCTTGAGAGCCTGCCTAATGACGAACGCTTTCGTGAGGTCCTCCCACCCGTGGAATTTGAACCAAAAGGCCATCGCCGCCATGGTCCTATCAACCATTGCTGGGGACACACCTTTTGCCAGCAATTGGAAAGTGAACCACAGGAAGGCGTCCTGCGACGATTCCACCTGTGGCCCCTGGCCCAGCCCCTCCCAGGAACGTTCCCAGGCACCCCAAACCTTACTGTATGCGGTCCAGGTGGCAGGTGCCAGCGAAGCCCTCACAAGTCCCCCAAGCATGATGCTCCGAGCTGCCACATTTCATCCGGGCACTCCTGCCCTGTCTCCTGAGCCTCCGGAGCCGCCGCCCGAAACCGGGACCACTGAAAACGAGACAGAGCATCAGCCACCTCGTTCAAATACCCGGGCACGTGACGCGCGCGAAAAACTACATTAAGGGACATGCAAAGCAAAACAAAAACGTCGCAATAGTGTCACCACCGGTTTGGATGCTGCCGACTGGTTATTGACGGCATGCACCACCGACATATTGTCAGAAAAGAAGACTACTTTGCGGACCCGGAGACAATCCCCCCACAGGGCCAATGCCACTACCAACGGGAACAGCTCCAGAAAAGCCAAGTTCCGTATGAGGGGGCTTCGCCCCCACGCCTCCGGCCACTTCTGAGCACACCATCTCCCCCTGAAGTAGGCCCCGAAACCCACGCTACCCGATGCGTCGGTGAACAGCTCCAATTCGGCCGTAGACACACCCTCCTGACGTAAGAACACCGTCCCATTAAAGTCTTGCAAAAATACCTTCCAGACGTCCAGGTCAGCCCTCATTGAGGAAGAGACCCGAACGAAATGGTGTGGAGAACTGACCCCCGCCGTGGCTGCCGATAGGCTGCGGCTGAACACCCTACCCATGGGTATCACCCTGCAGGCAAAGTTGAGCATCCCGATCAACGATTGTAGCTGCCGCAGGGTCACCTTACGCGCCCGCTGCACCGCGGCCACCGCACTGCGCAGTCCGCACAACTTAGCCAGAGGCAGCCGATATTCCCCACGCACCGAATCTATCTCTAAACCCAGAAAGCTGAGACACTCGGTCGGGCCCTCAGTCTTGTCCGCCGCCAACGGCACCCCGAAGTGGCCCGCCACCCACTCCACTGTCCGCAACAGGTGCCGGCAGGCGGGAGAACCCGCCGGCCCTACGCAGAGAAAGTCATCTAAATAATGCACCACCGCGTCGTTCCCCGACTCCATCCGCACCACCCATTCGAGAAAGGTACTGAACTTCTCAAAATAGGAGCACGAAATGGAGCAGCCCATCGGGAGACATAAGTCGACGAAGAAGCCCCCCTCGAAGAAGCACCCCAGCAGGTGGTGACAAGCCGGATGAACCGGAAGCAGCCGAAAAGCAGCTTCATATCCACCTTGGCCAGTAAAGCCCCACGCCCGGCCCTCTTAACCAGCTCGACCGCCTGGTCGAATGATGCATAAGAGACCGAGCACAATTCCCCATCGATATCGTCATTCACCGACGCTCCCCTAGGATAGGACAGGTGATGAATGAGCCGAAACTTCCCGATCTCTTTCTTGGGAACAACCCCTAATGGTGACACCCTAAGGCCCTCAATCGGCGGCGCTGAGAATGGACCTGCCATCCTGCCCAACCGCACCTCCTTACTAAGCTTCTCCCGGACCACATCCGGAAATTCCCTTACCGATTTCAGATTACGCGTACACAACGAACCCTCCCTCACTCGGAAGGGGATGAAAAACCCCTGTCCAAACCCCGACCTAAGCAGTTCCGCGTCCCCTGCCTTACCGTAGCGGCTTAGCCAGGGTTCCATCGCGTCGAGCCTCACCGGGGTTCGGCCCCGGGGCAGCAGCTGTCCCACTGCCCCCGGGCGCTGGAGGAGCTCCGGCTCCGCCCGACTTACCTTTCTTATAGCATCTCTGGAGCCCATGAGTCCCACCGCAGCCCGCGCATTCATGCTTGAAGCGGCAGGCCGCCCCCCACTTGCACTGACCTTCGTTGAACGACCAGCATAAGCCCTTCTGCAAGGCGGCTGACGAGGCGGACTGTCCCTTTGCGCCAGCCGCGTGCTGAAAGGGCTGTGCCTTCTGCGCCATCATCAGCTTCATCCACAGGGGCAGGTCCATTTGGTCCCACCTCATCCCAGGATTGGCCGCCAAGCGTTGCCGGAACTGCTCGTCGTACCGCCACCAGGCCAGCCCGCCATAGGTGCGATACGCTTCCCAGATCCCATCTAGGTAACAGAATAGGGAAGAGCAAGAACTCGGCGATTTCTCCCCTATCACACTGGCTAGGACGCA
Organism: Pelobates cultripes; assembly: GCA_933207985.1. Classification (NCBI taxonomy): domain Eukaryota; kingdom Metazoa; phylum Chordata; class Amphibia; order Anura; family Pelobatidae; genus Pelobates; species Pelobates cultripes. Next base: position 25,498 of record CAKOES020000306.1, read on the forward strand.
GAAGGCCCTCAGCCAGTTCCCAAAGGACTTCGGTATCTTTCGATACCGCTTCCGTTTTTCCTCCTCCTCCTTCTTTTCGTCCTTCTTATCCTCCTCCTTGAGGTCAATAAAGTCCTCCAGAGGAAGAAGGGAGAATATCTCACAGAACTCCCCCTTCCAAATTTTTTCTTTCGCCTCCTGCTTGAGGTGCACCCCCAGCGGGCCCGCAAATGACACGTAAGCATGCTGCCTGGCCGCGTCCGACACTCCTCCCGACAATTCCGCCCGTTCGCACCCCACCTCCCCCGGGCTGGACTCTACACCCGCCTCCCCACTGGGCGCGGCTACCACGGGAGTCCCGCTAGCACGCCCCACCTCGCCGGACCCTCGCGTCCAAACCTGACCTACATCGCCCGAAGTGCCACCCCCCGCCCCCAATGAGTGGAGCAGTGACTGAAGTGTTTGAACTAGTGTATTGGACCCAAGGGGGCCAAGCCCCTCGATCCGTCCGTACCCGGGGCTGCATTGTCAACCGCTGCGTGACCTGGATGCGCAACATCCGCCGACGTCCTGCCAACCAGGGAGCCCACCTGGTGCCTCGATAACGTGGAAGACGAACGGCTCGGAGACCTGAAATGAGGAGAAGACATCCTGGGCAGGGGGTAGTGCTCTCCGGCTCCCCTCCCGTCCCGACCCAGGGAGCGCCTGCCTGCTACCAAGGCCTCCCGCCGTGCACCACTCTCCCGCTGCCCCCCGTGAGCGCGTTCCCCCCCGCCCCGGGGACTCCGACTCCTACCCTCAGCCCTCGCCGCCCTCTCCTGCCGCCCCCGCCCTAATGACCCTGACCTGGCCTCTACCGAACTTCCCGAGGGAAAACGCCTGCACCGGGCCCCCCTTTTTTCCCGCGCCCTGAGGGACCTCACGTCCCTCACAGGTGAAGAACCAACGCTGCTAGAGTCCGACCCGGAGCTGTCACCAGACCCCCCACCTTCCGACCCACTAGACACGGCCTCTGGACCCGCATAGCCCCCCCCAGCCCCAGCGCCTCCCCGCCTCTGGAAGTGGCCCCCTGACACCCCCCGCCCCCTACGCTTCACCGCCCTCTTACCAACCCCCCCCTTTCCAACTACCGCCCCTACCTCCCTCACCCGACCCGCTGACCCCCCAGGCACCCCCAGGGACCCCCCCGGTGCCCCCATCAGCCCTACCACAGAGCCCCCCCCACTCCCCCCCTCACTAGGGCCCTGAGAGCTACCCTGGGTCCCCCCAGAAGGTCCCCCCCAGCCACCTGAGCCCCACTCCCCCCCCCTTTAGCCCCAGGCACACTACCCCCAGGCTGCACCCCCAGGTTGGGCCCCACGCCAAGGGGACCCCCAAGGGGGCCCCCTGCACTTGCCTGCTCCGTCCTGGGCCTGGTCCGCGCCTTCCTGGCCCGCTCTCCACCGTCCGCCGCTCCGACCGCCTGGACAACTCGCCCGGCCTGCCTGCTCGCCTCCCGGCAGGGCCGCCGCATCGCCAGTGCGTCCGCCGGGCCCGGCGCCACCCCAACCAGTCCAGGGGGCGCGCCGTCTGATGCCAGGGCCGCAGCCCGCCGGGAGCCCGCCTGCCGAGGCCCTGGCCGGCCGCCGGGAGGCGATGCCTCGACCGCACGGCCTCCAGGCCTGCCGCGGCCTTCCTCCCCAGCCGCCAGACCGCCAAGGGAAGGAGTCACGGGCCCCGCGCCCGGGCTCAAGCGCCGTGGTGGCCTCCTGGCCCGCGCCGGGCGACCGCCGCCGCCATCTGCCGCTGCTAACAGGGGGCCCAGATGCATCTTCGCCCAGCCTGGGCCCTGTTGCCGCGCCGCCGTCCGGATCCCGTCCAGGAGCCGCTCCACCTCTTCCATGGCCCTGCAGAGGAGACAAAAAAGGAAAGCCTACCTAGCAGGTCAGTGAACCAAGAGGCAACACAAACACAGCTAGGTAGAAATTAATGTGCACATTTTTTAAAATGGCTGCCTAATAAATAGCCAGCCCCCATCCCATAATCCCACAGTCCTGCTTGGTCCCTCCTATGCCCGCCTCCTAACCCCTGTCAAGGCCCTTTTCCGCTAAGCTGCGCTCTGGCTACATGGGGCTACATTACCACTTGGATTAGCAGGCATTTATCACTTTAATAGATTTAATAGGCACAATCATTATTTACTATTGCTTAAAGTTAAAGCATTGTTTTTCCTTTTTTTGTGATACTTCGAATTTGGTATTGTAAGGTTTGAGTATACTATTTTATCATGTAAAGTAAGATCAATAATGGTGTGTGTGTGTGTGGGGGGGAATGATTTTTATGGGGGTGTACACCCCCACCCCCCGTAAAAATAACAACTTAAGTTTTTAAAAACCTTTGCGTGGGAACTGTGTTGGAGGAAGTGATGTTGTGCAGCTTGCACCTAATTGGCAGACCAACTCTTTACAGGCTTGTGGGGAATGGCTTAAAGTGGCACTGTCATGGCCACATCAGTTTTTGCTTTTTTAACCCCCCTCCCGACTCCACCACATCTAATTGCCCCCCTAGTCCCCTCATATTACCAATTTTTTCATCTTTATTTTATGCCCGGACCAAGGTCCTGGGTGCCGCCATCTTAGTGTGGGTAGATGAAGACCTTGTGGGACACGTCCTCTGTCCACACTAGATAGCGCTGTGAAAATCCTGCTCATGTCTAGTGAATGAATGAATGAATGGAAATGTCAGACGAACAAACAAACACTGAATATCGGGTGGGGCCATAAATGAAAATTGGGGACACACCTATTGTCCTTCCCCCCCTAATCCCCACCCATGAGCATTGGGTAGGGGTCCTAAATTACAATAAGTGGGGGAGCTATAGACCCCCAGCCCCACCCATGGGAGACAGGTGTGGGCTAAGTGTAAAAATATAAAAATACCCCCCCGGTGACTAAAATAGTGAGGGGGGAGACAATAAAACTAAATACCTGTAAATTAAAAAAATACTTAGCATTTGATGTCTTCTTTTTTATAAAATCTCTTTTTAGCCCCAAAAAAGACCAAATAAAAAAGCTATAATACCCGTCAAACTTATAAAATGAAACAAAAACCGGAGCAAAAAAAAATCTGCCAAAAAAAAAAAAAAAACGGGAATTTTTTTTTTTCTGGCAGATTTTT